>JAULJZ010155697.1:12159-28520 GCA_032270985.1 Heliamphora pulchella | reverse complement strand
GATTGCAGGACTCGATTTGCAAATTCTATTCATGTTGTTTCTGTTATTTCATTTTCCTGTAATTTCAGATTATTGTAATAATTAAAAGTTAATAAAGATGTATTTTCTGGATCACCGAGCATGTATATATTTATGGCGTTGGAATATCTCCCAACACATATGAGCTATCAAGTCAAGTCTAATAAACCATTATAACCTAACAGACCTAGAATACAGCCTATAGTGTTTGCCCAGTGAGAACTAGGAAATTCTAGATTCGGTCTAGACACCTGAGATCTTATGTGGTTCAAATTGCTATGAGAGCTTAAAGCTCTCACGTGTGGTATTTGGATAGTGGTTGTTCACGTCACATGTCTGGCGACAAATCTTTGTTTGCTACCTTAGAAGACTACAATGGTGGATTGATGACGTTTGGGGATGGTAACTCCACCAAAATTATTGAAAAAAGATCTATTTCTACCCCAAGATTTTCCAAGTTAAAGAATATGCTTCTGGTTGACAGTTTAAAAGTAAACCTTTTGAGCATTAGTGAGATGTGTGATACTCATTATAAGGTGCATTTTTTTTTAAAAAAATGACTGTATTATTTTGGATAAAAAGAAAAAAAAACAATCATGCATGGTGTTAGAACATCTGACAATTACTACGGTATTGCTCCTATAAATATTGAAACTTGTAATTCTGTCAAGATCAATAATGCTGAACTATGGCATCAGAGAATTGGTCATGTTGATTTTAATGAGTAATCAAAAATTGCCAACAAAGAGTTGATAAGAGGAATATATAAGTTGGGTAACCCATCTAACCGTGTCTGTGGGGCGCGTTAGATAGGTAAACAGACTAGAGCCCCCATAAGAAGACTAACAGTTTAGGCACCAAAGCTCCCTTGAAGATGATTCACATGGATCTGATGGGTCCTACCAGGACTGAGAGCTTAGAAAAGAAGAAATACATCTTTGTTGCTAGATGATTTATCCCGTTTCACCTGGGTTAATTTCCTAAGAAGTCTGAAACCTATGATGCTTTCAAAACCCTTGTCCTTACGTTTTAAAATGAAAAATAGAATTCTTTCAACCTTGTGATTCGCATTAGATCTGATCATGTAAAAGAGTTTGAGAACTCTGAGTTTGCAACCTTTTGTGATTCTCTGGGTATTTGTTATGAATTCTTTTCCCCGAAGACTCCATAGAAAAATGGGGTGGTTGAGAGGAAAAATTGTGTCATTCAAGACATAGCTTGAGATATGTTACATGACAAGAACCTACCCCAACATTTTTGGGCAGAGGTTGTGAGCACCGCTTGTTACACGATTAACCGCGTCTATTTGAGACCGGAAACTCTTCACACTCCATATAAACTGTGGAAAGGCATCAAATCGAATGTCAAGTACTTTTGGACTTTTGGGAGTAAATGTTATATTTTTTGGGATAGGGAGCAGTTGGGGGAGTTTGATTCCCGAAGTGAAGAGGGAATCTTCTTAGGTTATTCCACAAACAGTAGAGCATATAATATTTTTAATAATAGAACTTCTATTGTCATGGAATCTATAAATGCTATCATTGATGATGAAATTCTAATTATGCATGCTGAAAATGGCATACTTGTTTTAGGTGAACGCAACGGCAAACAAGAAGCTAAAGAACTTGAAAGCCAGCCTAAGCAAGAAGGAGGTGAAAAAATAGCTGAAAAGAACCCCACAAATGTGAAACTGGGTTCTCAGTAATAAGGTTCAGAACCCAAAGATTCTTAGCAGAAAGGTCTATAATCTTCATCCAGGGTGAAGCTCAACTATCTAATATTCAAGTTCTTGGAGAAGTCAAGGATCAGATGCGCACTCAAAGACAAATGTGAGATGAGGTAACCTTTATGTGCTATGTGTCATTGATTAAACCTAAAAATGTGAACGATGCTTTACTTGATGAATGTTGGACTAATGCCATCATGAGGAACTAGAACAATTTGCTAGGAATAATGTGTGGGAACTAGTGTCTAGACCTTTTGACAAAAATGTGATTAAAATCAAATGGATCTTTAAAAATAAAACAAATGAATTTTGTGAAGTTGACAGCAATAAGGCTAGACCTGTAGTACAGGGTTATGCTCAAGTTGAAGGAATAGATTTTGATGAAACTTTTACCCTAGTAGCCTGTCTTGAATCCCTTAGAATCTTTTTTGCCATTGCATGTAAACTTCACTTTAAGTTATTTTAAATAGATGTCAAGAGTGCTTTCTTGAATTAGTGATCTCAAAGAAGAAGCCTATGTTGAACAACCCAAAGGGTTTGTTGATCCCTCCTTACCTAACCATGTTTTGAAATTAAGGAAAGATCTATACGGGCTGAAATAGGCTCCTAAAGCCTGGTATGAGAGGATGACCTCGTTTTTGTTAGAAAAAGGCTTTTTTAGGGGTGGTGTTGACCGAACCTTGTTTATTTTCACCTAGAACCATGATATACTTGTAGCTCAAATTTATATCGACGACATAGTGTTTGGGTCTGCTGATGACTCATTGGTGAAAGAATTTTTTATCGAAATGAGCAAAGAATTTGACATAAGTCTGATGGGCGAACTGAACTACTTCTTTAGTCTTCAGGTCAAACAAACTGAGTTTGGCATGGTCATCTCCCTGTTTAAGTATGCTAGGAACCTTGTCAAGAAGTTTGGTCTAAAAAACTCTAAGCATGCACAGACCTCGATGAGTGTCACTACTAAATTGTCCAAAGATGAGTCTAGCAAACCTGTTGACCAGACCATGTACCATAGCATGATTAGGAGCCTTTTGCATTTGACTGCGAGTCGACTTGGCATTGCCTTTAGTGTTGGTGTGTGTGCTCGATATTAGGCATGTCCCAAAGAGTCTCACATTTAAGTCGTCAAACGGGTTATTAAATATGTGAATGGGACTTCTGGGTATGGGATTTGGTTCACCTATGATATGACTGCTGACATCATAGGTTTTTCTAATGCCAACTGGGCCGGGAGTGTCGATGATAGAAAAAGCACCTGAAGTGAGTGTTTTTACATAGAAAATAATCTTGTCACCTAGCACAATAAAAAGCAAAATGCCATCTTTCTTTCCATAGCTGAAGCCGAATATATAACATTTGGAAGTGGTTGCACTCTGCTTATGATGATAAAGGAGAAGCTATCTAACTATGGTTTTGAATATAGTCCTATTGTGTTGTATTGTAACAACACCAGTGCGATAAATATTTTTAAGAATCCTGTTCAACATTCTTGAACCAAGCATATTGATATTTGTCACCATTTTATTTGGGATCTTGTAGAGGACGATACTATTGTCCTTAAACACATTGACACTGAACTTCAAAGAGCCGACATTCTGACTAAACCTCTTGACTATATTCTGTCTCATCGAGTGATTTTTCTTTTTTGGTTCTCAAGAAAAAGGGGTCTAGGGAACTATTGTTGAAGTGATTAGTACCTGTGTGTATGCTTTGAAATCATCGTATCTGATTTTCAACATCAATTTCATGAGACTCAATGCATTAATTATTCTTGGTGTCTGCTAAGTTATATAGCCTTGAAATGTGTTCAAAACTGATTCTATTTCGTACACACTTGTTTTGAACCAGGAAGTCAGGTTTGTCAACGTTTGGAATCACTATGTTAACAGGTTCGTATTCTTTATTAGCTTTTCCACGATTGCATCAAATGACCTTAGTTGACAACCCTCATGTACTCTAGGATATAACTCCCGTCTGATCTTAACATTTCTCTTTAGTTGTTTAGAGAAAATAGCTACCTATGTGGACCTTGTATTCTTGTTCGTACTAGTCTACAGCTGCCTCACACAGCGTGCCAAAATGTTTAAGCATGTCTGAGAAAATGGCTACCTATGCAAACCTTGTTTTTTCATTCGTACTAATGTGAAAGCCACATTTGAAAGCATAACCCCTTGATATGTTTGTTTTTGAAAATGGCTATTTGAGCGGACCTCACTTTCTCGTTTGTTTTAGTGTGACAGTCGTCAGTGGAATCTATATCAACCTAGTTAACCTGTGTTTATTGTCCTTGATTAAAGGGGAGTTCATCCGACAAGTCTTTTAGGTCAAAAACGGTTTGAGTTCATGTGGTCGTTAATTTACTGACGAATTTAAGGCACTCTGCATATTTGATTCTAAATTTGATATAAACCGGGAATCATTATTCAATTTAGGTAACACATTCACATGCTTCATATAGAATTCACTCTGAGTGTATTTTATATCATATATGATGGAGCAATTTCTGCAAATGATTGTGCAATTCAGGCTCGGTGATTGATTGATGAAATATTTATACGACGTTGTATTGCTATGACGAATACTCTTTGCTTAAATTTTGTGTTGCCTCTCTCCCAACAAAAAGATTTTATTTTTTGGTGTGTTTTTATTTCATGTCCAGCCTGTCTTTCTGTGTCTTCGTCGATTTGTGGGGATCTCCTTAATTTGCATATTTTTTTTACATCTACCAATGTCATTGGCCTTATCGCTTGATAGACCAATCGAGCATTCTAAGGGGTTGGAGTGTCCTCATATAGCTATCTAAGGTTGCCCTCTCAGTTCATCGCTTGCTCTCTCTCTCTCTCTCTCTCTCCTCTTTATGGCTCTCTCTGTCAAGGTTGGAGATTTCTCTGCGAATCCATCTCTGGACTCCATCTTCTTGCCCATAAGTCATCTCTTCTCCTCTCCTTACTCTCTTTTGTTCTTTTTTAGGTTCGGTTCATGACAATTATATATCTATGTTTTTTTTATCTATATCTATATGTATATGCGTGTTGCTAATCCATATATCTTCGTCATGTTGGGTTGTGCATGTGTATCTCCCTTTCTTCTTTCAGTTGGTTTTTTTGTTCTTTCTCTTTTTCCCTCATCTTTGTCCCGTTTGTGTCCTCACTCTTAGGTTCCTTATTTCAGTGGTTGTTTTGGGTCCTAGGCTCTATGATCATGGCACCCAAGTATCGAGCCAAATCCACTGGACCAGGGAATGTCTCTAAACTTGAGCGTAAGTTTAAGACCATGGCGTCGTTCAAAAAATTCCTAGAATCTTTCGCCAAACGCCCAGTCAAATTGGAGCATAGTGTTGTTCTAAGAGACTTCCATGATAATCCTATCATTACCTCATTTGTTGCTCTCAAATGGGAATCACAGTTGACCTTCGACTCCTCTAAATTCGTTAACCTCACTCTTGTTTCTTGAATTTTTTAACTCTCTTACTGAGAAAACATCGAAAGTTGAGACGTTTGTCGGACTTGTCCGTGGAGTAGACTTTACTCTACCTCCTGACTTCATAGCCACTTGGCTAAGTCTAGAGTCTCGTCCCCTTGAACCTGAATTTCCTCGTCCTTTCCACTTTCCCTTCTACACCTTTGATTATAGACCTATTGCGTCGGAGGTATGCAGTACTCCATGTTCTTGGATCGCTAGGAGTCTTATTCCCCAACGCGACTTGACCCCTGACTACCAGCTTCTAAATCTCATTATCTGCGCAAAAATAAATCTCAAGGGCCACACATTTGAAATTTCTCAACAGCATGGCTTTCTCATGTGAGCCATTGCTAATCGCCAAAGGGTTGATGTCAGTCTCTTGATTTTTCTTGCTATTATATGTATTGCCAGGCGCAAATCCACATTTGGTTTACTATTTAGCTTTCTCATCACTCAGTATCTTTGCTCTCTCCATGTTCTCAAATTCCATTTAGGATCTCATCCTGATGAGTTAAAGGTTTTATCCAAGCCCATCTCCAAAACAACTATTAAACAGAGTGCCTCTCACATACCCAAAACCTAACCTGATGCAGGTACTTCAGGCGCATGCATTGTTGATGGTGCTGAGGAGGAGCAGGGTCTTGATCCCGATGTGGATCTTCCTAAGGGGCAGGATTTTTCTAGTCGACTCAAGCACGTGGAGGAGGAGCTCAACTTGCTTCGGATAGAGTTTCTCAACCTGATTTGGCAACAGCACGAGAATTGGTAGGAACAGAAGGAATTTATGTTCTACATCTATTCCCATTTTTCCCCCGCCTAGAGATACATGATATATCTTGTTTGCATAGTTGGTTACCATATTGGTTTTATTCATGAACGTTTGCTTGGTCGTTAGTGTTTGGAGGATGGTTATCTTTTTGGATGGTCATTAGGTCCTAGTTTTCTTTTTTTGGCTATATTGGCTCATTGTGATTGACTAGTCATTAACGGATTTTGCCTACATTACTCTACTTTTTTGCATGTATGTACTACTTGCCTTTATTACTTACCATTGATTTGTTGTTGGCCAATTCAGTGCCAAAAGGAGGAGATATAATTCTACACCCTATTGTGCATTGGGAATATCTTGTATGTGGTTTGTGTGTTGGCTATCTTATCTTATGTTATTGGAGGTTTATTACAGAATTGCCAAATGAGGAGATTGTTAGGCAATTTACTAATGCGCTTTGCCTCGTTTAACAAATATGTGACAAACTCAACATTATTGAATCTATGATATTGGATAACTTGTTCTTGGGAAGGTACTGTACTTATGAGTTGCAGGTGGTTAATTCTATAACTAACACCAAACACTAGGACTACTTAACAAAGTTTGACTACATGGTAGTCAAGATCGCTCGATCGGTCTTTAGACCGCTCAAGCGGTCCCATGAGGACAACTTCTTTACTAAGCAGCTAGGGTTATGCAGCAGTTAGGTTAAATAGTTTGTTTTTAGGCAAGTTTATTTCAAAAGAGTCTGAGAGCAAAAACTAAGGGCTGCCTTTTTGAGTTCATTCATTGAAGATTGATGCTTTACGAACTCATGCACTATTGAAGCCTCAAGACTTTCGTTCAAGCCACAGGATCCTCAATACATCCGAGACTTGAGAGAATTCTCAAGTGAAGAAAATCGTTGATGGATTCCGACGGCAGACGAGCATAGATTTGATGCACGAGAATTCGACAAGAAGACTGGTTAGCAATAGGTTGAGAACTCAACTGAGTATTCTAAGAATTTCTTGTAACTAAAACTGTTCTTATAGTGCTTGTATATCGAATTTGGATAAGTCCTATGATTTTTACTCTATTGACGTTTTTCACGTAAAAAATCTCCTATCTCACATGTGTGATTGTTTGTAATTTGGTTTTCTTCATTCTTCGTTTTATCTGTTCGTGCAAATCAAGCAAACACCTTTTGTTTTAAAAGGCTAAATCGTTTATTCAATTATTTTTTTGTTAGAAAAATAAATTTTTTATTTTTGTTTCAAAAACAGTTTTATTTTTCTTTTAGAAAAACAAGTCTTTTATCTTTATTAAAAAAATAGTCTAATCATTTTTTTTACTTAGAGAAAGCAATTTTTTTTAAAAAAAATTATCTAAAAAAGGGTTTTATTATAAAAAGATAGTTTATTATTAATTTTTTTGTTAAAAATAGTTTATTATTATTTTTTATATAAAAAAGGTTTGTTATTTTTGTTAAAAAAAATAGTTTTATTATTTTATGTATAAAGAAATATTTTGCTATATCTTTGTAAAAAAAATTAGGTTTATTATTTTTTTTATAAAAAAACAATAGTTTATAACTTTTTCGTTCGAAAAAATAGTTTTATTATTTTTTATAAATTTTTTTTATATTTTTGACAAAAATAGTTTATTATTTTGTTTTTAGAAAATTCTTTTCTTTTATTTTAAATCGTTTTTTTTTTATAAAAAAATAATTTTTTTATTTATTTCAAAATAGATTTTTTGATTTTTAATAAAAGCAATTTTTTAGTTTTTATTTAGAAAAAATAAATTTTTTTAATTTTTTATTTTAAAATAGTTTTTCTTGGTTTAAAATGGTTTTTATAAAAGAAAACATTTTTACTTTATAAGAATTTGGTTTATTTTATAAGAATCTGGGCAGCATAACAGCTTAAATTTTGACTAAAATAGATTTTATACAAGAAAAATATTTTAAATTATAAAAATTTGGACAACACGACGTTTTGGATTTTGACTAAAATAAATTTTATACGAGAAAAAAAATTACTTTATAAAAACATCGACAGCACAACGACTTAGATTTTAACTAAAACAAATTTTATACAATAAAAACATTTTATTTTATAAATATTTGGGCAGCACAAAGGTATATTCTTTTTTTAAAAAAATAACAACAACAACAACCGCAACAACAGAGTACAAGAAAACATGGAGGGGTGTAGTCAGATATTTAATGGGACTACATTTGCCAGAAAGGTAAAGTGCAATAAAATAAATGACTTTAAAGTAAAGAAATCATTTTGTCAACGGCTCAGTTAGTCATATACCCGTTACTACTGGATGTCATTTTCCAATTTCATATGCACTCTTGACAAAAATGAGCCTAAGCTCAAAAACATACCTTGTAGTCGAATATTCATGGGCAGAGATTCGGCTAAAGGGGGAGTGTATTTATTTCTAAATGGGAAGAACCACAGTTTAAAAATAGGATTCACACGCAAAATAAATAATAAATAAAAGAAGTAGAAATTTAAAAAAAAGGTGAGAAAAAGGGGGAGCCCATTGATACTTTTATACCTATATTAGCTCTTCTTGATGATTGAAACCGTTGCTTTGGCTTACTTTTCCTCCACTGGTCCCGCACTATAGGCTACTAATGTTTAGCCTTTTTGTTGGCAACAGAGAAGAGACAAAGGGATGAAGAGAGCATTATTGTTCTTGGTTGTTTTTGGCATAAGCAAACTGATGAAATGCAATGAGGGCTTGCCTTTGTTGGAGGTAAAACTACCAACATCATTATTTTTGTAAATAATTTTTGATTAAAAATTAACTGGACAGGCAAACGCCAAAACGAGCTCTAGATAAAACTTTTGACGTCAAACGATCAACATTAAAACCTATGCAACCATAGTTAATTTAGAAAACAACATTTTTCCAGTCGAATCTTCAACTACGATTTTGATTCTGAGTTAAAACTCTCGTCAAACCTTCTATTATATTCCCTTACATGATTCCTGAATATAGTGTGGGTTATGATCCTCCAAGAACTCGTACTGACAGAACCTGATCAGCTTTAGTCTTAAAGACAAGTTCTGAAACTAGTTTAGCTTATCCGCATATTTATAGGATTACAGCAGGGACTTGTGGAGTAATTATGAGTAAAACTTCTAGTGAAACACAGACATGTTAGAGGCAAAACTGCCAAGATCAATATTTTTGAAAACGATTTATGGTTAAAAATTAATTGGACGGAAAAACGCCAAAACGGGTTCCTAATAAAACTTTTGACATCAAACAGAAAAAATAAAACCAGTGCAACCAAAATTAATTTAGAAGAATACATTTTTACCGGTCGAATCTTCAATTACATTTTCGTTCTCGAGTTGAAGCTCCTGTCAGACCTTTTATATTATTTTCGTATGCTATTCTTGAATGTAATGTGAGCTACAATCTATTAAGAACTCGTACCTGCAGACATAGACAATTTTAGTCTTGAAAAACAAATTATGAAACTAGTTCAACCTACCCGCATATTTATAGGGCTACAGCAGGGACCTATAGAGTATAAGTAAGACTTCCAGTGGAATATAAAGACGTATCAGCAGTTTTCGTAATCAAGCAAACCTCATAGAGGTATCTGCAATTATGGAAAACTAGTAGCGATTTTTGCAATTTTCATAAAACACTGAATTACAGTTCACACCACTAAAGAACTATAATTGCACTCTGACCCATAATCTCAAGAACTTTTTGCATTAAGCTCTTGTTAGTAAATACTTAACATTTCTCCCCACATTAAGACTCTCGATACTTGCCAATTAAGTTTAATTACAGACAATTTATTTTAATCGACATCTTAAAATTCTTTAAGTCCTTCCGCTTAACTTATTTGACCGCTGGATAATCAAATCCATTTGTAGGATTTGACCCGGTCAAAACTTATAAGCTTCCTTAAGGGAATATCGTCAATCCCAATCTTTCGAAACGTGGAGTCTGTCAATAATTAATATTCACCATATAAATAATACTGTTATCCAACTCACCGGAAATATATAGACCCATATAAGATCGCACCCTCTAATAAATCAAAAGAACGAATATTAAATATACGCAAATCAATAATTATTTCAGGATTAAGAGTATAAGTATATCCATAATAATCTTGAAGTGTGAATTAATTTATATAGTCAGTATAAAATTAATTACCCCATATGTCCCGTTCAATACACACAAAGTGTACTAGCACAGAGAGTCAAAATAGTAGATGATGCTATTATCTATTCTCTGCAACCAAGACAGGGATACTAAAACTCTATGTTACAGTCGTATCGATGGTATGTCCATTTCGATCTAAACTGTGAATATAAAACTTATATTCTGTAAGAATCTAAAATTCGATCTTCTGTGTGCAAGCTGTACTCTACACACCAAATTAAATACTATACAAAATATTGGACATTCATGTATAACATATAAATAAATGATACACATACATTACTCAAAAGATTTTCATAAACTAAAAAATTAATTTTATTTTAAAAAAATTAAATACTAATAATATGGTTTTTAGTATTCCAACCCTAACAAGACACCCATCAACACCATGTTCATGATTTGCACCTGATTCGATAATTCTCCCACTACGACGAGGTAATGAGATATTAGTGACTTGTTCTTCCATTCTACTAGTATTTCCTATCAGTTCTTCCAAAACAATGTTGCTTTTGGGCCTGTGGTCCATAATATAATTCTCTTCTAAGAATCGGGTATTGATGCTAACAATGACCTTCTAATCCTTAAGATTATAAAACAGATAACCCTTCATTCCCTTGGGATACCCTATAAAGAAACAGACTTCTGTCCTTAGTTCCAACTTACCCACGTTTCCTTTCAGCATATTGTGGTTTTGGGATTTATGGGTCATTTTGAAAAATGATCAAAAATAAGGAATTCAAAAAATTTTTAGAAAAAATTTTTAACACCTTGTAAATCAAATTTTGAAAATCTATTTTGTTGAAAATAGAGCCGCCACTTAGTTTTTGAGAAAAACTACGAAAAACAAAATTGGCTACTAATATTTAACTACGAAAAACAAAATTGACTACTGATCTTTAAAACGTTAACCAAAGAAAAAAGGTTCGGGAGATAAGGTACGAATCGAAAAAGGTGTTAGGCACCCCGTTCGTCCAACCATAAGGTTGGCCTCTACTAATCATCATTAGTACTTTAATAGAATTTCTCAAATGCATAGAAATAAAAAAAATGGATGCAAAGAGAGAACATCCAAAATCAAATATAGAAAATACATAAAATATGTATATAGTACTCCAAATTAGAACAAATAAATGGGTAAAATCATAAGTCCTACGGCATAATATTTCTAACTAAAGGATACATGAAATATACCCACATGTAATATTGTTTAAGTAGTCTAAACTAACATGAATTCAAAGCAAAGGAACAAAATATGCTAAAGTTGTTAAGAGTACCTAAACACAGATTGCTAACAAAATGAGTTAATCAAAAGTAACTAAAAATATGCATATTGTCAAAACTACAAAATATACAAAACAAAAAAAAGATATATGAAAATTCTATGTTTTGAAAAGGAAATTTACCAACAAAGAAAACAAAAATAGAGGTGTTTTGACAAAAGAAAGTTTGAGAATTTAAAAAAAAAAAAAGAAAACAAAGAAGAAAATTTGTAAAAGAAAAAGATATTAAATGAAAAGGTTTAGAAGATTCTACTAAAAGAAAACCTATCGATTTGTATTTCCTGTTTTTCAAACAAAGCAAAAGAGAAGAAAAATGAACAAATGAGTTCTAATTATTAGAAAGCTACACTACTAACTTAAGAAGGTAAAAACAAAAAGATGAGAAACATTAACTAGCATAAAAGGTTTTTATTTTTTTGTGATTTTTCTTGTGGTTAACAAAGAAAAGAAAAGAAAAGAAAAATACTATGGAAGAAGAATTAAGCTAACAAAGCGAGGTTTTGAACAAAAGCACTTTGATTGTTAATTCTTTTATATTTTAAAGAAGAATAAAAGAAAAGAATGGAAGAAAATAAATGAAAAGAAAATGGACATTGAATTAAAAGAAAAGAATAGAAGAAAGAAAATAGATGCTCGAATATTGAAACAATGTTAAGAAAATAAAAAAACATTAACCTAATATTATATGAGAATAAAGGAAAAATAAATAAATTGTTTGTTAAAAGATAATTACATCTAACTAAGAAGAAAAAGAAATGAGAAAAGAAATTGAAACTATATTACGAGAAAAAGAAAGAAGAAACATTATTATTAAATGAAAGCTAAAAAGAAGAATAAGCTATGAAAGAAAATAAAATGGAGTATTGAATTAATGTTACAAGAAAAATAAAAATGCTACTAAAATGAAATTTAGACTAAAAGAAAGTTAAATGCTAGAACATTAAATTAACATAAAAGGAAAAAAATAAAATGCCAGAATTTAAATGAATGTAATATTGATTATCACAACCATTTTAATGTAAGTGTATTGGATTATAATAATTAACAACATTGATAAGTTGTAATTGTCAAAAAATATTAGCACTATTTAATGTATAATGACAATGTGCTTAAATGTGAAAGTGAAAATTAAGCAATTAATTTAAAAAATTAAATTCAACAAAATAAATTAAGTAATAAATAATGTTAACTACGTAAATAAAGAAAATATACAAATTAAAATTAGAAATTAACCTGATCACTCCAAAAGAGAAAATGTGGAGTTTAGAAAGATCTGGGGTTTAAGCGGGATACTTAGATTGCTGGAAAATCCTCAAGTTGGGAATGTGCTCCAATAAGTTGATCCTCAGGTAGTGATCCAAGCAGGGCTTTAATGTAGGTGTCAGAGGTTCGAAATTTGGTGTTTTGGCAGGGTTTCGGCGTCGGGGCTCTAAATTGTTCGGCGTCTCGGCAGAGCCTCACCTCAAGACCTCACACTCAAAATTCTGTTCTCGAAAACGTACCGGGGGTACGATATTTATAGAGTTTATCAGCCAATGAGATACTGCCACATTTAAGGGACACGTCAGGCCATTTGGAGTTGGTGGTCGCCACAATGCAAGTTAGCGGTCGTTATGTTTTTGAAAGGTTCCATAAAGTTCTATGACGGTTGCCATTATGAAAGGTGGCGGTCGTCACTTTTGACTAGGGTTTTTACAAAGTTCTATGGCGGTCGCCACAATGAGAGTTGGCAGTCACCTTACTTGGGTAGCAAGTTTCAATGGTTCGACGAAATTTCATTAGTTTGAAGGTTTTGGGTTCAAACACCGAGCTTGGATTACTTTTTGAGGATCGTACTGGGGAACTTTTTTACATGTTTTCATTATCGGATGCGCCTAAGATTAAGTGGGGTCAAATTGGGGTGTCTATAGTTGCCCCTCTTTGGTACAACTTGCATAGCAATGCGTAAAGCAGGTTATATCAAAGATCCAGAGACAACAACCATTTGACTGAGCCGTTAATCTTAGGTCACAAACATACAAGCATGCACATAATGTTGGTCGTACCCGAATTTTCATCGACCTACCTACGTACCCCTTTGCTAGGAATTAGAGCAAAACGTAGTTTATGGAGCAAAATGCAAGAATGCAAGATTAGACTAATTATGATGCATAACAAATACAACGTAATGCAAACATGAAAAAAAATCAATCAGTTTTAGGTTGTGAAAGGACCGACGAGTCAGTTTAAGGTCATGAGGATGACCGACGAGTTTATTTAGGATCATAAGGAGAACCGAGTCAGTTTAGGGTCATGAGGAGGACCAACGAGTCAGTTTAAGGTCATGAGGAGGACTGAGTCAGTTTAGGGTTATGAGGAGGATCGACGAGTCAGTTTAAGGCCATAAGGAGGACCGACGAGTCAGTTTGGCGTTATGAAAAGGACCGAGTCAGTTTAGGGTCATGAGGAGGATCGACGAGTCAGTTTAGGGTTATGAGGAGGACCAAATCAGTTTAGGGTTATGGGAAGGACCGACGAGTCAGCTTAGGGTCATAAGGAGGACCGACGAGTCAGTTTAGGGTCATGTCAGCTTAGGGTCATGAGGAGGACCGTAGGGTCATGAGGAGGACCGACGAGTCAGTTTAGGGTCATGTCAGTTTAGGGTCATGAAGAGGACCGACGAGTCAGTTTAGGGACATGTCAGTTTAGGGTCATGAGGAGGACCGACGAGTCAGTTTAGGGTCATGAGGAGGACCGAGTCAGGCGTCAA
The DNA here is from genome assembly GCA_032270985.1 of Heliamphora pulchella. Taxonomy (NCBI): domain Eukaryota; kingdom Viridiplantae; phylum Streptophyta; class Magnoliopsida; order Ericales; family Sarraceniaceae; genus Heliamphora; species Heliamphora pulchella. The sequence continues at coordinate 14,322 of JAULJZ010155697.1, read as the reverse complement.
ATTGATGGGTTAAGTCAAGATCTAAGAATGCGGGTCTTAGAATTAGGTTTATCGAAAGCGAAATTGAAATAATCAGAAGCCAAGCCATGGCTGAGAATTTCAATTTATTGGGAAGAAAGATTGCGAGTTAAGACCTAAAAATTCAGAACGAGGCGCGAGATAGAAATAATTAAAAGCCAAGTTACGGCTTAAAATTAAATTTGTCCGAAAAGAAAGATCGTGAATTAATAGGTCGAGTTAAGACCTAAAAATTCAGAACGAGACGCGAGATAAAAATAATTAAAAGTTAAGTTACGGCTTAAAATTAAATTTGTCCGAAAAGAAAGATCGTGAATTAATAGGTCGAGTTAAGACCTAAATATTCGGAACGAGGCGCGAGATAGAAATAATTAAAAGCCAAGTTACAGCTTAAAATTAAATTTACCGAGAAGAGAGTCACACACAAAAATTTATTTTTTTAGGGAAATTATTATTATTATTATTATTATTATATTTTTTTTAGAAATTATTTTTGAAAATAATACTCATGAAGTCAAAGGAAAACACACACACATATTAAAGACACCCCAAACATGCCTTACAAAATCCTAGAAACTCGTGATGACAAACTGATACATGGCTGCCAACTTTGGAGTTGGCGGTCGCCATGACGTAAAAGACATGACTGTTGACAAGATGGCGGTCGCCACGCCGTTTCCTGTCTGACACTGCGGCCGCGGAGTAAAAACCCCTACGAGATGGCGGGCGCCATGTGTCGATTCAGGAAACCAGCTGTTGCTCATATCGGAGTTGGCGACCCCCAACTATGAGTGCGTACACGGCCCTTTAAAGCACGCGAGCACAGCCCATTTGCATCCTTTCACTCTTTCTCTAACTCTCCATTCTCTCTCGTCTTCCCCTTACTCCAAAGCTTTTCCCTTTGTTCCTTTCTTGCTTTTAAACACACACGATGTTCACCTTGCTTTTTGTGATCCCATTCTTCTTTATGGCGGGCTAAGGCCATGGGGATGACGACTCGGGGGCACGATGGAACCCTTACGCCAATGGGGGTACTTCCACGTAGCCCACTGCTGCGATGGATGCTCTTGTACTCGAGGCGGAGCTTGCCTCCCGTCGTGTTACTGAGGAGGCGCGAGCAGCGGCTGCGGCGCAGGCGGCTGCAGATTCTGCTGCTGAGGCCGCGGTGGCTGATTTCATGGATCTCAACGGTGGAGAGGGCTACCTGGCGCCCTTCGACCCGCACACCTACGCTCCTCCACCTCATCGCGTGGTTCCACATGGGATGAGACGCTACGAGCCTCCAGATGACGTGGTTGCTGCCAATGTTCTTCTGCGAGAGCCCGATCACCACATGTCTCGTCGATGTCCATCGGTAAGTATCCTATTCCTACTGTTTCAATACCAAAACATAGAATATCAAACGTAGATGCATGTTTAGGATCCTCTCAGATGATATGATACTGTGTTGCGATATGATGATGATATAAATGATGATGATGATTGAGATTTTAAACTTAGCATAGGTACCTATGTGATGGAGATTAAAACAGTAGGGACACTAGGATCTTTTAAATAACTAACAAAATGGGCAATTATTTTAGCAAAAATCACAAAATAAAAGGCTTAAATTTTTATTGTTATTTTGAGAAAAACACGAATTTAGGGAGAAAATCTTTGTTTTTTTTTTAGCAAATTTTCAAAAAGTCCTAGAAAATTAAGGAAAATTTTTTTTTAGAAAATCTAGAGAATTTAAGAAAAATTTTTATAAAATTCTAGGGATTTCTTGGAAAATTCTAGAAAATTTAGGAAGAACTTTATGAAATTTGGAAAACCCTAAAAAATTAATGACAAATTTTAGAAAAGAAATATAAGGAAACTTTGGAAAATCCTAGGAAAAAGTAGGAACATTCTAGAAAATTTAAGGAAAATTTTAAAGGATCGTAGGAAATATTTAAAAAAATTTAGAAAAATTTAGCAAAATTCTAAAAAAATTAAGAAAATGTTAGAAAATTCTAAAAATTTCAGGAAGATTGGAACAAATTTTTAGAGACTCCTAGAAACTTAAGAAAAATTTTCAAAAATCATAAAAATTGAAAAAATTAGAGCAAAAAGGGGGGGGGGAGGACGTGCGGGGGCAAAACACAGTTTTTTTTTTTTTAGGGT
>JAULJZ010155697.1:0-12149 GCA_032270985.1 Heliamphora pulchella | reverse complement strand
CCCCCCCCCCCCCCCCCCCCCCCCCCCCCCCCCCCCCCCCCCCCCCCCCCCAAAACACAGTTTTTTTTTTTTTAGGGTAGAGACTTGAATTTTCATTTTCATAAAGGAATTTTTTTTTTCCGAGGCTAATTATGAAGAATTAAGGGAAGCAAATTTAAAAATTCTAAAATTTTAGATGGAATTTTGTCAAAAATCCTAAAATCTGGGGCAAAAATTATTTTATTTTATTTTATTATATATACATATATATATCAAATTAATCCTAAAACGGTCAGGGTGAAAGGGGCAATACACAAATATGCATATATATATATATATATTTAAAAGAATGGTTGACACAAAGTAATAAAGGCTTAGGATTACTAGGATATGCAGAAACCATGAATATAGGGTTAGAGTGCCTAGTTTTCTCGGATTCGAAAAGAACCGAAGGATCATCACCTAGGGTTTGAATGATTTGCTTAACTTATTAGGGCAAGTGTTTGATATGCTCTTTGCTTGTCTTCTTTTTACAGGCTGGTCACTACGTCCGAGTTTTCGAAGATTCAACCTCCGGGGAGGTGTTGGAGTGGTATGATGCCCTCCCTACTCCCAGCTAGGCTTACATCGATGCCTTTGGTTTTGCTCGCTTCATACCCCTGCTGGGTAGGGCGAGCAACTACCGGGTATGGCTGAATGCCTTGGCCGAGCGGTGGCGGGATACCACCAACACTTTTCATTTCACTACCTTTGAGGCTACTCTGACGCCTCTGGACTTCGCGCTCATTATCGGCATCCAGGTTGGAGGAGCTCCCATCCCATTTGATCTGACCATAGCCCAGTCGACTGATGCGCGGACGTACTTCCTCGGGGCCGTTCCTGCTCAGATGGATAGCGACCGAGTCAGATACACCTGGTTCTTTGAGTGCTTCCGACACTTCAAGTGCACCGAGCCTCGCCACTACGAGTGGGTCACCCGAGACTTTCTTATGTATATGTTTGGTACCTCCTTGGTCTCAAACAAGGAGAATACCGTCCACTTGCATTACTTGGGCGGACTTGCTCGTCTTGACCGGGTTTACAGCTACGACTGGGGAGGGGTTGCTCTCGCCACCCTATACAGCTTTATGCGGACACTAACCCGGTTCCCTCACGAGCTCAGCATTGGGGGATACTGGAGAGTCTGGGAGGTATGATTTAATTTCTGTTCTTTTCCATTTATTTTTGTTACGTGTTATTATCCACTTACTGACATCTTCTTCTTTGCAGTTGTGGACCTACGAGTTCCTCGGGCTTCATGTCCCGGCGAACTCTGCGGCAGACCCTCTGGTTGTTTCCCGAGCATCCCGGTGGTCTCGAGGGGTAAAAGAAAAGAAGGTCGGGGGGAAGGACATCGACCGCTTTCGAGTCTCCTTGGACCGATTGACTCCCGACCATGTACCTCTATGTCCTACTTATTACTTTCTGCGTTATACTGCCCGCTACACTGCATTGTACTTGTACTATCTCTATTCTCTTCTGCTCTGCACACTAAATACTGTAAACTGATTGTTATTATACATTGCACTATTTACTATATTCATTGGTCCACTGGGACGTGTGGAGAGGCATAGAAGATCGAGCCAGCGCGAATCTGATGTGCAGTCGTGACATTGCTGCGAGAAGTATCCTGTTGGAGGGCCCATTTGGGCAGGAGTATTATTTGGGAGAGCGAGTGGTTCGCCAGTCGCTCGGCCTGGATCACTTTCGGATCCCAGTGGTTCCACCGGCTTGTATGCGCCAGATTGAGGATCTGAACTAGGTCGACTTTCTCCTTGAGCTGGTAGGGACCCATGCTGCAGAGTTGCTAGTTGCTGAGGGGGACTACACTACTTGGGCCTGGGCCCACCTTCTAGGACCACTAGGTCCTGGTCCGGCTGGTGGCAGGAGGAGAGCATCGGAGGCTGCTGGTGCTGGAGCCGCTGCTGCTGCCACTGCTGGTGATGCTGATGGCGGGGTGAGGGGCCCAGAGATCCCATGGGATGTCCAGACTGTAGTATATGGCTTCCCTTTCTCTTTGCCAGTTCCTGTTCCGCCGGCATCGGAGTTTAGGGCTGACATTGGCCAGGTTTGTCTTCTTTCTTTCCCCCAGTCACTTGTTCTTTCTTTATCTGTCTAGTTTTTCCTGAACTCTTCTCCTCTACAGGTCGATCAGGCTTGGTTAGACCAGATGATACTGATGGTCACTGGCTTAAGAGTTTTGGTCCGACAGATGGATGCCTCGATGCGAGCAGCCGGCGTTGCTTCCACACCAGTAGCCGTTGTGAGTAGCTCGTGTGTTCTTTTCAAATTTTTTGCATTTTTTTGTCTTTATTCTGCTATGAGTCTTTCTTCTCTTTCGACAACCTCCAGCTCTAGCCACCGGTGTAGTGCTGCCACCAGCTCCAGTTGGGCCTCCTGCCCCAGCCCCAGCTCCAGTTCGAGGTCGCGGCTTCCGGGCGTCTTCTCGAGCTCGTTCCAGAGGATCTGTCTCATCTGCTCGGAGCCGATCCAGGGTCATTTCTTTCTCTGGCAGTGACAATGGTGATGACTTCGACAGACTTTTTGAGGACGACAGCTTGGAGGAGGCCGGCCCTTTCCGTTGAGTCCACTCGAGGCACACATGAGAGAGAGAGCCCCCGTTCTTTTTGTTATTTCTTGCTCAGATGCATTTACTCTTTATTGGACTGCGTGCCTTGGTTTGACACATTTACATACATTTATTCGATCCATGGGCCTGTGTGCATCAATTTTGCCGTTTATTGGGTCTGGGTGCCCCTGTTTTTGTTCTGATACATTTTGTCACCTTCTGATATATTTCGGGCCTTCACGCCTATTTATTGCCTTATCTTGTATGATTCTCCTTCACTTACTTCTCAAACTATCGTGGATGCATAATTCAAATGCCACACTCTATATAGATCACACAAAATGCAAGTTGACATACACCTGCCATGTTCAAACATGGCGGTCCCCATAATACAACCTGGCAGTCGCCACTGTCAAGGAGACTGACATAGCAGTTGCTATTTTCAATATGGCGGCTGCCTAGTCAAAGGGCTGATGTCACTGTACTGTGCTTTTTGGAGTTGGCGGTCGCCAGTTCCAAGACGACGATCGCCACTTTGAATGGGCCTTCTGCTAAAATTTCTTTTTCAGCCTTATAAATATTGACCCGGAGACTCCATTTGCTGTTACTCTGGCTCAGATGGCTTCTCCTCTTTCTTTATGGATTGAAGCATTTTCCCACATTGAACGTTTAAACTTTGCTCTATTTGGCCTGAATGCTCTTTTCTCACCGAGGACTGTGGAGGTTAACAGTCCCTTATTGTCAACTGCTGCTCAACTGTGGGATCCGCAGTCTCATGTCTTTCGATTTGGCTTTGAGGAACTCTGCCCCACTGTGGAGGAATTTGCTACCATGTTAAACCTGATTCCACGGAGTTCCATTATTGTTCCCACTCCCTTTCTCTCAGCTCGACAGCGGATGATGCAACTCTGCGGTTTGTCCAATAGGGAGGCCTCTCTTCTGACCTCGAAGGACTGTCTTGACATTCCCTAGATTATTGAGAGGTTTCATCCTACTGGTGATCTCAGTGACCTTGGTTTTCAACTACGGCGACGCTACGCACTTTGCTTCAGCCTTCTAGCCCGGTATCTTCTTGCCCCTTCTGACGGGCGAGTTAGTTGCGCTTTGGTCGACATTACAGGACAGATGTGGATGGGGAGGGATTTCGTGCCACTTGTTTTTGCTGAGACACTACTAGGCTTAGACGCTTTTCATCGTGGTGAGACCAACACCTTTTCTAGCAGCCCCTTACTTCTTCAGGTAAGCTCAACATATTTTTCTATATCAAGTTCACTATCACACCACAAAGCCTTTCTCTTACTGTTCTAACTCTTGCTACAGATCTGGCTGATGGAGAGGGTGAACCTTGTTCAGACGCCTCCCACTGATAGGCACAATGCTGCTGCTTTCCTTTACCTCCCCCGTTATCAGATATGTGACACTGAGGCAGCTTGGCAACAGTATCTTTCTTCTCTGACCGGCCCAGACATTACCTAGAAGTTCCCTTAGTGGTGGATCTCCGTCGTGACCTTGACTACTATGGATCATCCTGGTGTGCTGCTGGTTGGCCTACGTCAGACTACTTTTTATTACCCCCTTCGGATTATGCGGCAGTTCGGTCGCAGTCAGACCATCTTTCCCAGCATTCGTGATCGTCTGTTCCCATCTGTGCTGCGGGCTCCATTTTTAACACTGTGTCATGATGCCTGGCCTTCTCGTTCACGTGTGGAAATGCAGGAGTTGCAATGCTCTGAGCTTTCTGCTAAATACAAGACGTGGCTAATACAAGACATGGAGAAGAAGGATAAAGAAGAGGAAAAACATGCAGCGAAAAGGAGAAGGGTTTGAGGATCTCTGCTTTATTTTAAAAAATTTTATAGCTTTTTTTTTTAGAGTTTGAGACTTGCGTGCCCTCTTTTTTATTTCAAAACTTTGTAGCTTCAATTAAAGTAATGAATGACCCCACTTTATGTTTGAGATGGTTTAAATTTATCTCAAGTTTTTAAAATTTCAAAAACTAGTTTGCATTGGTCTTACTTTGATTCAAATATGGTTAAAAACAAAGAAAGTGGCCGGACTTCTTTTAAAGAAGATGCTTACGTACCCCAAAAAGATAAAATCAGGCCATAACGTAGTTCGGGCTCGGTTTTCACTCGGGTATTAACACTCTCCTTTTGTAACGTCCTAACTTTTGCCAAGGTCGCCCTTTCGAGTTTTCGGCCTTGCGGGCCACTCAAACTTTTGCCTAAGTTGCCTTTTTAGTTTTTAACTCAGTGAGTTTTTTTATTTTATCTTTATTTTTACCTCAAGGATAGTACTTTTTGAGCTAGTCAAGGTTAACTGGAGTAGAGAATACATTGCCATCCAGATCCATAATGATGACTGCACCACCGGTCATGATGGTTTTGATGAGAAACAAACTGGACCAATTCGGTTTGAATTAGCCTCTCGGGTTAAAGATAGGAGCTCTGATTTCCTTAAGTACCAGATCTCCTTCTTCAAGATCTCGGGTCTTGACCTTGTTATTGAACGCTCGAGCTATCCTCATTTGGTAACCTTGTACATGAAGTAGGGCCTGCAGCCTTCTTTCATCAAACAAGAGCAACTCTTCCATCCGATTCCTCTGCCATTCTGCTTCAAAGATATTGACCTCAGCCACTACTCTTAGTGATGGAATTTCCACCTCAATTGGGAGTACGGCTTCCATCCCATGCACTAGAGAGTATGGCGTTGTTCCTGTTGAAGTTCAGATTGATGTTCGGTATCCCCAGAGTGCAAATGGTAGATGTTCCAGCCAATCTTTATGTGAGTTGATTGTCTTTTGTACAATTTTTTTGATATTCTTGCATGCTGCCTCGACTGCCCCGTTGGTCTGCGGTCGATACGGCGAGAACTTGTGAGCCACTATCCGGTATTCCTTGAAAAGATCTAGAATCTCTCCTTGAAAATGTGAGCCATTATCCGAGATGATTTCATGTGGGACCCCGTATCAGCAAATGATGTTTTGCTTGTTAAACTTAGCGACATGGGAGGCCTTCAATACCAAGTAGGAAGTTACATCTACCCACTTGGTGAAATAATCAATGGCCACTAAGATAAACTCATGTCCATTGGATGCCTTCGGTGTTACTCTGCTAATCACATCGATGCCTCATACTGAGAACAGCCATAGTGACGTTAGGTTATACAGCTGGGATGGGAGAACATGCATAAGATTTGCGTAAATCTAACACTTATGACACTTTCGCACAAACTGGATACAATCCGTCTCCATCGTCATCCAAAAGTACCCTTGTCGTAGGATCTTCTTGGCTGACATATTTCTGCTCATGTGTGGTCCACAGACTCCTGCATATATCTCTTTCATCAGCTCTTGACCCTCTTCAGTGTTTACACACAGCTTATTGACCCCAGAATGTCTTGGTTTGTACAGTCTACCACCACAAATGACAAACTGCGCAGATAGTCGTCGTATTGCCCTTTTATCCTTTTTGCTGGTAAACATGGGATATTCCCCTTTCTCTACGAAGTTCTGAATGTCAACGTATCATGGATGGTCGTCAGTGCTTTCTTCAATGGCAGCTGTTATCTCATATGCTGGCTTCCTCTTCTACTCAATTATCAAGGGCTTCATTTGGGCTCCGGGCGGTTTGTCAATCATGGATGCTAGGGCGACCAGTGCATCGGCAAACTTGTTCTGCAGTCTTGGCACATGGGTAAAGATTATCGATTCAAAGCACGGTATCAGCTTCTCTAGCTCCTGATAGTAGAGAATCAATGTCACGTCCCTAGCCTTCCATTCTCTTCTAGCTTATGAAACTACTAGTGCTGAGTCTCTGATGATTTCCAGCTTCCTTGCTCCTAGTTCGAAGGCTGCCTCCAATCCAGCTAAATATGCTTCATACTCAGCCTGATTGTTGGTGACTTCAAAATTGAGTTTTAGAGACAACGGGACATGTGATTCATCAGGAGTGACAAGAAGGACTCCTATTCTATAACCATATTGATTGGATGCACCATCAAAATATAGAGTCCACTTGTCATCCCTGACTTTCATCAGTTGTTCATTAGGAAACTGGAATTTTGTGTCTTCGCCTCCTTCAATTGGTTGGTTGGCCAGGAATTTTGCCACTGCTCTACCCTTGACTGACTTTCGAGTGACATACTGAAGATCAAATTCAGATAACAGCAGCAACCATCGAGCCAACCTTCCCATCAGTGCTGGCTTTTCAATTAAGTATTTCAATGGATCCATCCGGGAGATGATATTTACTGTGAAAGACAACATGTAGTGTCTCAATTTTTGAGAGGCCCAAACCAAGGCCCAGCATGTCTTCTCCAGTGGCGTGTACCGTATTTTTGACCTGATCATCTTCTTTCTTAAGTAATAGACAGCCTTTTCAACTCCAGTTTCATCTTCTTGTGCCAGCATACATCCCATAGCAGAGTCAGTCACGAACAAGTAAAGAATCAGTGGCCTGTCAGGTTCGGGAGGAGCTAGAACCGGTGGATTTTATAGGTACTATCGTACGGCATCAAAGGCGTCTTGCATTTCTGATTCCACTCAAACTTGACTCCCTTCTTCAGCAGGCTGAAGAGCTGCTCACAGGTAGTTGTCAACTTTGCGATGAACCGATTGATAAACTGGATTCTTTTCAGAAAGCCCCTAACTTCCTGCTCAGTCTTCGGAGGAGGAATTTTCAAAATTATCTTGATCTTCGAAGGATCTACCTTGATACCCCGTTGAGTGATCATAAATCCAAGCATCTTCCCAGTAGTAATCCCGAAGGCACAGTTTTGTGGGTTAAGTCGCATCTTGTACTTTCGAATTCTCTCGAAGAACTTTTGCAGTACTGTGATGTGGCCATCCTGATCCTTAGACTTTACTATCATATCGTCCACGTACACTTCGGCCTCTTTATGTATCATGTCATGCAGTAAGGTAATAGCAGCCCTTTGATAGGTTGTCCCTACATTCTTTAGTCCGAATGGCATCACACGATAACAATAGGTCCCCCAGGGTGTGGTGAACGTTGTCTTTTCTCTGTCTTCGGGATCCATCAAAATCTGGTTATATCCGGAGAAGCCATCCATAAATGACAACAAGGCGTTCCCCGTTATACTATCTATCAAGACATCAAAGTGTGGTAGTGGAAAATCGTCCTTTGGGCTGGCCTTGTTGAGGTCCTAAAAATCCACACAGACTCGGATACGACCGTCCTTCTTTAAAGTCGGTATGATGTTGGCTACCCATTTTCGATACTCGGTTACCATCAGGAACCCAGCGTTGATCTGCTTAGCAACCTCTTCCGTGATCCTCAAAACCCATTCTGGCTGGATTCGCCTAAATTTTTGTTTGACCGATTTGGCATCGGGGTATAGAGGAATATGATGATGGACAATGTCGAGATCAATTCTGGGCATATCCTCATAAGACCATGCAAACACATCTTTGAATTCTTTTAATAAAGTTATTAATTGTTCTTGTTCAACTACGAATAAAGAAGAACTAATTTGAACATTTTGTGAGTTAGTTTCATTATCCAGATTTATTGACAAAGTTTCTTTAATTATTGGTTAGGCACGCATTTCTTCTTCTATTTTTATTAAAAGTTTTATTTCTTCGGGGATATCCCCGTCGAATTCAAAATCATCAAAAAGCGTATGAAATAAATCAAACAAAGCAGAGTAACTAAAAACCTTGATCATTTCATTAAAAACAAAGGGGATTACAAACTCGATGGTAAAAACTGGGAGATGAGCACTAACAGATATGCCCCCGATTACAGATTCTTACTCAAACTTGGACTCAGAATAGACAACCTGCGTAATACAAAACTTGAGGGTCCAGTTTTTCACTTCTTTTGCAGTCGCGTCGACGATGAGCTTAATGCAGTCGGTTGGTGCGCTAAAACCCATCATGTAGCAGTCCTGATCCGTTATATGCAGCTAGGCCTCTTTCCTTCTTCCTTCACTTCTACTGGCTCTTCCTCTTCTGTGCCAGACAACTGATGATTAAAAAAGATCTCCAACCCTGGCAGCTTTTGATTGGTCTCTTCGTCGATCCACGGCTCAGGAAAGCTGCAGTACGAAAAATCATTCCGTTCCTTGACGAAGTACCCATTGAGTGTCCCGGCATAATTGGCCTTTTGCCCCCTTTTAAGCCCTTTCAGATCTTTCTTCGTTGGTTTATACCCGAGACCAAAATGGTGCGAAGTCGGCAATACCTGAATGGATTTCGAGATTCCCTGCTGTTTACGTCTTAATCCCATGACAGGAAAGAAGGACATTTTTCTCATCATTGTTACAGCCCGTGGGTAGGTTGACATACCTTTCTTCTTCATTCATCATCATCTGAACAACTTGTGCTTCATCAAAATGAAAACCACTGAGCAACACATCATCTTCACCATGCTGAACTTCCAATAGAGTTGTACCCTCTCCTTCTCTCGGGGGATGAATGTTGTCTTCTCCATGGATAGTCAAAACTGTCCCGTTCTTTATCAATTTTAGTTTTTGGTGAAAGGTAGACGGTTTCGTCTGGACGTTTGGGTCATGCAGCCATGGCCTGCCCAGTAGCAGATTGAAGGAGGCCGGCTCGTCTAGCACTTGAAACTCAACTGACGTCTCCAGAGGTCCTACTGAAACGGCGAATGATACCAGTCCTAGTACATTCCTTCTTGTGTAGTCATAGGCTCGTACCCCTTAATTGTAGGGAGTGAACTGGTCTGGCCTCATCCCTAAACAGACGGTCGTTCTCAATGGGCAGGCGTTCAAGGAAGACCCATTATCAATAAGGGTTATCGGGACCCATTTTTCTAGGCACTTAACAGTGATGTGAAGCGGTTTGTTGTGACTTTTTCGTTCAGCGAGCAAATCCTTATCAAAAAGGAAATGACTTTTGGTTCGGCGACTGGCAGAATAAGCCCAATGAGCTGCTCGGGGTTGCATCTATTGGGACAGTGGCCTTGTTCAACACCTTCAAAATAGCTTTTCTGTACTTATGTGATGCCATCAATAAGCCCCAGATACTGATGTTGGCTTGCGTCTTTTTCAACTATCTTAATACAGCAACATCGTCATCCTCTTGCTCTGCCTTTCTCTTTTTCACTCGACTGTCCTTTCTCTAGCTAAGCTGGTTTGAAATCTCATCCACTTCTAGTTAAGTGTTCCACGCCGTTTTTGGGATCCCATAACCCTGGCATCACATTATCAGTCTGTCTTACTTCGTTTACGTACAGAGAGCTTTCAAACGCCCACAAATCATTAAAGTCACTAACAGCTGCCCTTTCTCTTCTTTCCTCGTCATCTTCAATGGCCCATGTATTGTCAACCTCCTCCCAGATGTCCTATTCGATAAAATTCACTTGTTGTTCCTGAGCGGCCCAGAAATCAATCCACTCGGTCCCATCAGATTTCAACACGATTCTTACTAGCCAGTAGGACTATATCTCATCGACATACACTTCCTCCTCAAAAAGTTGGGGAAGGGGGATTCCATCAAGCGCATGGACAAACCCATAAGGTCGAGTTGGATAATCCAATGGCCAGTCATTTTCTTCATTGCGCTCCTCCTCTTGTTGGTGGGCTTAGATTATCGATTGATACCATTCCCAGGCATTATCATTTCATTCTTTCATCCTGTCTCGACTGCCTCTAATCATCATAAACGAGCATGCTGTCTGATCCTCGATTATTGAAAAATGAGGGCGTGGTAGGTGCGCTGAACATATGTGCTGACTCGGGTCCTCCAATTCCCCCAGAGACGTAATTTATCCCAGTCTGCCTGGCATGATTCGGCAGTGGGTTAGTAGTGACATTCGATTTTGGGGTGACAGATGGTGGTGGGATCACCTTGTTGTCAATGAGATTCTAGATCTCATAGCGGAGCCTCATACATTTGTCAGTTAAATGCCCGTGGCCTTGGTGGAAGGCGCAATATTGAGAGGCATTGTATCTTGGGGGAAGTGGGTCAAGCACTGGCATGGGATCTAATGGCTTGATAAGCCCTTTCTTGACGAGTCTGCTCAGGGCGGTGGATAAAGAGATGTTGAGGGGAGTGAAGACCCTCCTCAGTTTTTGTTGTTGTTGGCCATTACCTGACTACTGAAGGTTATTTGTTGGATGGGTGGAAGAAGAAAGGTTCACCTCGCCCGAGCGGGACACAAGCTTAGTTGCAGCGGGTTGATTTGCGAGAAGAGTCCTTCTTGGTGGTTTATGGCTGAATTCTGTCTTCTCGATATCACCGGATTGGATAGCATCCTAAATTTGCATCCCAGCGTCGAACAACTGTTCAAAGGTGGAAAGTGGATGCGTGATGAGGTAGCGCTGTAACGGAGACTGTAAATTCTTAACCACAATCCTTACCTGCTCTTTCTCAGTTGGCCTATTTATCATTTTTGCAGCTTTGCCTCTCCAACGGGTCAGGAAGTCGACAAAAGATTTTCGATTCTCTTATCGGGCTGTTCCAAGCTCTCGAGTACTAACGTCCAGCTAGACATTGTAACTATACTGGCTGATAAAAGCCGTTGTTATGTGTAGCTTTGGGATTTGGGGCTTAAAAATGAAAGAATTCAAAGATATTTTACAAAATACTTTAACACCTTGAAAACCAACTTTTCAAAACCCCTTTTGTTGAAAATAGAGTCGCCACTTAATTTTTGAGAAAAATTAAGAAAAACAAAATTGGTTACTGATCCTTAAAACGTTAACGAGAGAAAAAGGGTTCGGGAGCTAAGGTACGAATTGGGGAAGGTGTTAAGCACCCCGTTCGCCCAACCGTAAGGTTGGCCTTACTAATCATCATTGGTTCTTTAATATGTTTTCTCAAATGCATGCAAATAAAGAAAATAGGGGTGAAGAGAGAATATTCAAAATCATGTATAGAAAATACATAAAATATGTACATAACACTCCAAATCAAAGTAAATAAAATGGTAAAATCCGAAGTCCTATGGCATGCAATTTCTAACTAAAGGATGCATGGTACACATACCCACATGCAATATTGTTTAAACAACCTAAACTAGCATGATTTGATTAAAAAAATAAAAATATGCAAAAGTTGCTAAAATTATCTAAACATGGATTACACCGAAATGAACTACACAATTTTGAAATAAAGTAATCAAACTCTAAACTAATATGTACAATATCCATATTATTAAATTATCTAAAAGCATGTAAAAAATCTTATATTAAAAACTAATCAAAACAATAAGATCTAATAACAAATATTTTATGTATTAACAAGCAAATATTTAAAACTCTAATTTGAATAAGAAAGAAGTAAAAAAAATTTATAAGGCAAAATAAAATGTTAGAAGATGCTTGTTTAAACTACTAAAAGAAAATTTTATTATTTACATTTTATACTTTTTTTGAACAAAACAAATGAAAAGAAAAATAATAGAAATAAAATAAACAAATGAGTTTTTAATTATTGTTATAGGAGAAAATTACAGTATTAACTTGAAAGATTAAAATAAGAAAAATGAAAAAAATAATAACTAACATAAAAGGTATTTTTATTTATTTTGCGCCTTTTTGTGGTTAATAAAAAGAAAAGAAAAGAAAAATACTA
>JAULJZ010155686.1:0-28526 GCA_032270985.1 Heliamphora pulchella | reverse complement strand
CAATAAGTAATGACAGGGGCACGCAGGCCCATAAAAAGTAAATGAAAATATAAAAGTAACTGGGGGGCTCTCTCTCTCTCTCTCTCACTCGTGCCGCGGGCAGACTTGGCGGGAAGAAGGATTGGCCTCCTCCGAGCTATCATTCTCGAAGAGTCTATCAAAGTCATCACCATCGTCGCTGCCAGAGGAGCAAGATACGACCCTGGATCGGCTCTGAGCAGATGAAATAGATCCTCGGGGACGTGCTCAAGAAGTGGCACGGGACCCACGACCTCGTGCTGAAAATGGGGCCAGAGCAAAAGGTTGAGCAGGAGCCGGTGGAGGTACTGCGCCAGTGGCAGCTACTGGTGCCTAGAAAAGAGAAGCAAGTGTAGGAATAAAGTACAGAATATAATGACAAGATAAAGGAAGAGATACTTACCGACAAAGGAACGAATGGAACCCCAACTGCACGTAAGGCTGCATCCTGCTGGCGAATAAGGGTCCGCATGTCGCTCACCACCAGCATGAGACGATCCAGCTAAGATTGATCTGTCTGTCAAGAAATAATATAGAACTGAGCGGTCTACGAATGAGGAAAGATGAAAAGGAGATCGTGAGAAGAGAGTCAAACCTGAGCATGCTCTGGCCGGAATTCCAGAGCCGGAGGAACCGGGATGGGGATATCAAAAGGATACTCGGCGATAAAGGAAGACACCGTCCAAGGTACCTCAACAGCCCTAACTCCTCCAGCAGCCGCTCCAGCAGCAACAGCTTCAGCTCCCGTAGCAGCATCAACGCCGGCATCAGCAGCCTCCGGCATATGTCTCTGCCTCCTGCCACCTTGGGTAGCCAGGCCGGGTCCTAATGGACCCAGTAGATGAGCTTGGGCCTAGGCAGTGTAATCCCCCTCCGCCACCAGTAGCTCAACAGCTGAAGTCCCCACCAGCTCCAGCAGTAGATCGACCCGGCTTATATGATCGGTCTGACGCATACAGGCCGAAAGAACCACTAGGATCCGGAAGTGATCCAGGCCAAGCGACTGGCGAACCACTCGCTCTCCTAGATAGTACTCCCGTCCAAATGAAACCTCTAGCAGGATCCGCCTAGAAGCGATATCCTGACTGCGCATCAGGTCTGCGCCAATCCGATCCTCTACTCCCTGCCAGACATCCCAATGAACCTGTAGAGTACGGTGAACAGTGCAGTATGTAGTAATCAGTAAATGTAGTGCAGTATAACGATCAGTGAACAGAATACAATGATCAGTGTACAGAGCAGGAAAGAACAGAAATAGTCCAGTGCAGTACAGTATGATAATAGAGAGTAGCGAAAATGTTACCTGGTCAAGGGTTAGTCGGTCCAGTGAAACTCGAAAGCGATCAATATCCTTCCCCCCCAGCCTTTTTCCCCTTTAATCCACGGGACCACCGGGCTGCTCGGGGAATGACTGAAGGCTCCGCTGAGGAGTTCATAGGGATGTGAAGCCCGAGGAATTCATAGGTCCACAGTTGCAAAAGAAAATGCAACAAGCCGAGTAAAATGCAAAAATGAATAGAGAACTACAGAAACTAAATCACACCTCCAAAACCCTCCAGTATCCCCAAATGCTGAGCTCCTGGGGAAACCAAGTAAGAGTCCTCATGAAGCCGTAGAGGGTGGCGAGGGCAGCTCCTCCCCAGTCAAATGCAGTACCACGGTCGAGGCGAGAGAGGGCACCAAGGTAGTGCAAATGTATGGAATTCTCTTTGTTCGAAAACAAGGAGGTACCGAACATATACATGAGAAAACCCCGGGCAACCCACTCGTAGTTACGAGGCTCGGAGCATTGAAAATGTCTAAATCTCTCGAAGAACCAGGTATATCGGACCCGATCTTTATCCATCTGGGTGGGAACAGCTCCAAGGAAGTGCATCAATGCATCAGCAGAACTAGCGATGGTCGGGCTAAAAGGAATAGGGGCCCATCCAACCCGAATGCCGGTGATGAGCACAAAATCCAGAGGCGTCAGAGTAGCCTCGAATGTGGTAAAGTGAAAGGTGTTGGTGGTATCCCACCACCGCTCAGCCAGGGCAGTCAACCATACCCGGTCGTTGCTCGTTCTACCAAACAAGGGTATGAAGCAAGAAAAATCAGATGCATCAATATAAGCTCGGCTGGGAGCAGAGAGGGCATCATACCACTTCAACACCTCTCCAGAGGCAGAACCTCCGAAGCCACGGACATAGTGACCAGCCTGAAAGGAGAGGACACGCAAAAAACATATAAAAGTAGATCAAGCGAGTGAAATGCAGAAAAACATTTGAAAGAAATAAAAATCCTAGGTTCGTGTGTAAGTGACGACCCTTCGGTTCTTTCAAGCCCTGATAGATCAGGTAAATCTTCTTACCCTAGATTCGTGTGTAAGTGACAATCCTTCAGTTCTTTCAAGCCCTGATAAACCAGGCAAACCTTCTTACCCTAAGTTCGTGTGTAAGTGACGAGCCTTCGATTCTTTCAAGCCCTGATAAACCAGGCAAACCTTCCTACCCTAGGTTCGTGTGTAAGTGACGAGCTTTCGGTTCTTTTAAGCCCTGATAAATTAGACAAACCTTCCTACCCTAGGTTCGTGTGTAAGTGACGATCATTCGGTTCTTTCAAGTCCTGATAAACCAGGCAAACCTTCCTACTCCAGGTTCGTGTGTAAGTGGCTATCATTCGGTTCTTTCAAGTCCTGATAAACCAGGCAAATCTTCCTACCCTAGGTTCGTGTGTAAGTGACGAGCCTTCGATTCTTTCAAACCCTGATAAACCAGGCAAACCTTCCTGCCTTAGGTTCGTAAGTAAGTGATGACCCTTTGAGACTAGGAATCTTAAGCTTTGGCGCGCCAGGCAAATCTCTATATTTTTGTGATTATCATTTTTCAAAAAAATATAACAAAAAAAAATAATCTCTTCCCTTCGATATTTGTGTTTTGCCCCTGTTTACCCTAACATTTTAGAATTAATTTTCTAGGAATATTTGAAAATTTATCCCAATCTTCTAATAAAAAAAAATCTTCCTAAAATTTTTAGAATTTTCTAAATATTTTCAGAAATTTCTTAAAATTTTTCTAAGATTTTCAGAAATTTCCTAAATTTTTCTCAAATTTCTAAAAAATTCTAAACTTTCCTTAATTTCCTCAATTTTCTAAAAAATTCTAAGTCTTTTTAAAAAAATTTCCTTAATTTTCTAGGTTTTTCTAAAAAAATTCTATGTCTTTTTCAAAACTTTTCCTTAATTTTCTATGTTTTTCTAAAAAATTCACAGGCTTTTTCAAAATTCTCCTTAAAATTTTCTAGGATTTTCTAAATTTTTTAAAAGTTTTCAAAATATTTTTAAATTTTCTAGGATTTTCCTAAGATTTTTCAAAAATTTTCCCAAAAAAAAAATTCAAGCCTTTTATTTTGTGATTTTTATTAAAATAATCGCCATTTTCTTTCATTGTTTGTTCAAATCTTAGGTATCCCTACTGTTTTAATCTCCATTGCAAAGGTACTTAAGTTAAGTTCAAATCCCATCAATCATTATCCACATCATTAAAATCATTCATCAACACATCAAAATAAATCATCATTTATCATCGTATTAAACCATCATATGGGGGATCCTAGGCATGCGTCTACGTTTAATATATCATGCTTTGGTATTAAAACAGTAAGAATAAGGTACATACTAAAGGTCATCGGCGAGAAATATGGTGGTCAGGCTTCCGCAGAAGAACATCGGCAGCAACCGCATCTGTGGGCGGCTCGTAGCTTCTCATCCCGTGCGAAACTACGCGATGGGGTAGTGGAGCGTAAGTATGCAGGTCGAAAGGTGCCGGATGACCCTCTCCAGCATCAGGATCAAAGAAATCGGCTACAAAGACCTTAGCAGCAGCATCCGCAACAGCCTGTGCCTCGGCGGCTGCCCGTGCCTCCTTAGCAGCCCGATAGGAGGCACGCTCCGCCTCGAGTACCAGAGCGTCCATAGCAGCAGAAGGCAGCGTGGAGGTGACCCCGCCAGTAGGAAGACTGGAAGTCGTGCCTCCAAGAGTCCCCATAGAGGAACTCCTAGTAGCAGATGGGCCCCGTCGTGCCTCAAGGTTGTCATCTCTATGGCCCTAGCCCGCCATAAAGAGAAAAGGGATCACAAAAAGTAGTGTGAACATCGTGTGAAACAGAAAGAAGCAAGGAGAAAGCAAGAGAAGGCTTAGAAGTTTTGAGAGAATTCTGAGAGAATAGAACCTAGAGAGACAGAAGAGTGATGCACGAATGAGGAAAACCGCGCGCCTGGAAGACCATATAAGCGCCTCAAGTTGGCGGCCGCCATATGGAATGTTGGCGACCGCCATGTTTTTCAAACGTCACGTGGCGACCGCCATGTTGGAAGGGTTTTTACCCTGCTGCCACCGTATCAGAGGGGTTTGGGCTTGGCGACCGCCAGGTTGCCAAAGGTCACGTCAGGTCAGTTTGCCATTATGACGTTTTGGGGTTTAAGAGGGGCTGTTTGGGGCTTTTAATGTATATTTTTGTTTATCTTATTATTTACATGCATTTTATTTTCTTCGTGTGCATCTATTTTATTAATATAGATTATTTTCTCCTTATTTTATTAGCAAAATTAATCCTTAATTATTTTTCTTTAAAAATTTTTATTTAGTGTGTGCGTTCTTCTAAAAATGATTTTTAGAGCTTTTCAAAAATAATTTTGTAATCTCGGGTGTTTCTTAAAAATACTTCAAGAAAATTTTTGCGTATTTAAAAAAATAATTTTGTGTGTTTTAAAAAAATAATCTAGTTTTAAGCCGTAACTTGGCTTTTAACTCGTGTCCCGTTCCGAATTTTTAAGTCTTAACTTGACCAATTAATTCGTGGTTATTCTTTTCGATAAATCTAGTTAAAAGTCGTAATTTGTCTTTTAAATTATTTTTATCCCGCACCTCGTCCCGAATTTTTAGGTCTTAACTCGACCTATTAGTTTGATGTTTTACTCATCGGTCCTCCTCATGACACTAAACTGACTCGTCGGTCCTTTTCATGACCCTAAACTGACTCGAAAACTGACTCGTCGGTCCTCCTCACGACCCTAAACTGACTCGTCGGTCCTCATTATAACCCTAAATTGACTCGTCGGTCCTCCTCATGGTCTTAAACTGATGCGCATGTCTGCATTATACTATACTCGTCATGCATCATATTTTTTATCTTACATCCTTGTATTTTTCCCAAGAACTACGTTCTGGTCTGATTCCCAGCAAAGGGGGTACGTAAGCAGCTCGATGGGAATTCGAGTACGACCAACATCATATGCATGCTTGTGCGTTTGTGGCCTAAGACTGACGGCTAGGTCAAATGGTTGTTGTCTTTGGGTCTTTGATATAACTTGCTTCACGCTTCACGCGTTGCTATGCAAGTTATATCAAAGAGGGGCTACTGTAGACACTCCAATTTGACCCCGCCTAATCTTAGGCGAATTCGATGATAAAAATAGGTGAAATAGTACTTTAGTTCGATTATCGGGAAATGATCCAAGCTTGGTATTTGAATCCAAAACTTTCAAACCAATAAAATTTTGTCAAATCATTGAAACTTGCTGTCCAAGTAAGGCGACCGCCATGTTCATTGTGACGACCGTCAATAGAACCTCTTGAAAACCCTAGCCAAATGTGGTGACCGCCACCTCCAAACCAGCGAACGCTAACTTGCATTGTGGCGACCACCAATAGAACCTTGGGGAACCTTTGAAAAACATGGCGACCGCCAACTTGCATTGTGGCGACCGCCAACTCCAAATGGCCTGACGTGTCTTAAAACGTGGCAGCACCTCATTAGTTGAAGGACTCTATAAATACCGTATATCTGGTACATTTTCAAGGACAAAATTTGAGTGGGAGGGTTAGTGAGAGAAGCTCTGCTGAGTCGCCGAGCAATTTCGAGTCCCGACGCCAAAGTCTTGCTGAAATACCGAGATTTGAGCCTCCGACGTTTACATTGCAACCCTTGCTTGGATCACCACCCGAGGAGTAGACTGTTGAAGCACATTCCCGACTTGAGGATTCCCCGACAATTTAGGTATCTCGTGTGGATTTTCGATCCTTCTAAACTTCATTTCCTCTCTATTGGAGTGATTGGGTTAACTTTTAATTTCAATTTGTGCATTTCTTTTGCTTATGTAATTAACCTTGTTTATTATTTAGATTACTTCATTTAGTTCAATTTTTTTAATTAATTGCTTCATTTACACACTTACACTAAGTACATTATCTTTTTTTTTAATTCATTAAATTAGTGCTAACGTATCTTAGCAATTACAACTTATTAATATTGTTAATTGTTATAATAATATACTTACATTTATGTGAATGTAGTAATTAATAATACATTTCACATTTTAGTTAAATAGTTGTATTTAATTTCTCTTATTTTTCTAGCATTCTTTATTTATTTATTTATTTTCTTTTCTTTTCTTGTAATATTAATATTCTCTTCTTTTAAGTTTTAAGTTTAATATTCCTTTATTTATTTCTCATTTTCTTTTCTTTTCTTTATAGTAGTGTAATTTTCCTTTTTAGTATTGTTTTATTTTCATTCATTTTTCTTATAATGTACCCTTATTTTTTTTCCTTGTAATGTAGTTTTATTTTCTTTATTTTCTTTATTTTTTCATTTCCTTTTCTTTTCTTTTCATAATACTTACCTTATTCTTCTTTTCTTTTCTTTTGTTAAACTCAAAAAAAAAAAAAATTTACAAAAGTCCCTTAAATTAATCTTTAAATGTTAGTATAAAATTTATCTTATTATAGTAATTTTATTCCCTTTTTTAATTTTCTTTTGTCTCTTTTAAAGCATAAAATGTAAATAGTTAGGTTTTCTTCTTTTTTTTTTTGTAGTTTAATAACATTTTCTAACTTTTTCATTCTAGAATAATTTTTTTAATAAATTTTTTCCTTATTTTTCTTTTCTTCAAACCTCTAAATTCTCTTCGTTATGAAATCATTATCATCTTTGTTAGTAAGTTTTCTTTACTTTTAGCGTTAAATACTCATCATGTTAATGTTTCTTTAAATGTATGATTATGCATGTTTTAATTATCTTCTTTAAATGCATATTTAGAGTAGTTTGGCTTATTTTGCAACTACCCATGTTTAGATAATTTTAGTATTTTGCTTTGTTCTTTTATGAAAATTATAATAGTTAATTTATTTTTATGAAATTGCATGCGGGTGTGTTCCACGTATCCTTTAACTAGAAATTGTATGCTATAGGATTTAGGATTTTATTCCTTTATTTGTTTTGATTTGGAGTGTTATGTATATATGTTATGTATTTTTCATATTTGATTTTGGATGTTCTTTCTTTGCTTCCACTTTCTTTATTTGCATGCATTTGAGAAATTATATTGAAGAATCAATGATGATTAGTAGAAGCCAACCTTACAGTTGGGCGAACGAAATGCCTAACACCTTCTCCGATTCGTACCTTAGTTCCGGAACCTTTTTTTCTAGTTAAACGTTTTCAAGATCAGTAGCCATTTTTATTTTTGTTAGTTTTTTCTTAAAAACTAAGTGGCGACTCCATTTTTAACAAAAGAAAATTTCAGAATTTGGCTTTCAAGGTGTTAAAATATTTTTCAAATATCTTTGAACCCCCATATTTTCGAAACATTTCAAAATTCCTAAATTCCAATGCCACAATATGAAATAATACTTCAAGACCTAAGCCTAGGTCACATACTCTGGTTTTAGAGAGAGAGGGATAGAGAGAGAGAGAGAGAAGAGGAAAGAATGCGAATAAAATGTTAAAATCTGCAACTTATGTTCACCAACAGTTCGCTCGAGCAGACCCACCATCACTCGAGCAGTCTCCACAAACCCAAACTCTCTGCCACTTATCTGCTCGAGCGAGCTTGCCATCGCTCGAGCGGTTAGCGTTGGGTGAAGATCCGAATAAAAGATGTATATACAAATCGAATCATGGGCCGAACAACTCAAGAGTCAGCAAAACAACTCGCAATAAAGGTTCTCAAGCACTACCGGGCATACCATTATCGTTAACAATCATTGTCTTGATCAAGTTTTAATTCTTTCATAAAATTTACGCACTTATCCAATTTCTGCCGAAAATATACATGATTTCATTAATCATTAAAAATAAGAGGGGTTCGAATCCCTACATAAACTCTCACTCAACACCATCAGATCCTGGGGTAACCAATAAACACTCGATTTAGGAAAACACTAACCATCCATCCTTAGAATACATTAAACTTCACTGCACAAAACATTGTCGACCGAATCACGATGAATACACCGCTCGCCATGCTTAGTTCTCAAACTCAAGCCCCATTCTTATACACTGAATACCATTGATTTCCCTGCACCCAAAATAACGCTTATCGCAAGATTATAGGTTCATCATAGGGTATACACAAGGGAATAACACTAAACCCTCACATTATTCCAAGGCTACACTCTCATAAGGTTATGTAAATTCGATTTGACCCATAACAGGCAAACAACAACCACTCTACAGCCTTGAGCCCACTGCTTATGCAAAACCAAAAAAGGAGACACAATACCCTTAATCAATAAAGGTTAAACTCAAAACTTCCCAACCCGAGGGTAATCGTCACTTCCATAGCTAGACAAACATCATCATCATTTCTATTGTTCAAGTGTAAGGACGATAAAATACATTCTAGATCTAATGATTTTTATTTGTCAACCCTAAGCCATTCAAACCATTAAGATACATTGTTCAACTTTACTGACTCCATGATTCACCCCTAAAGGCAATGATAACATAACCACGTCTACACCTTAGATCAAAACATAAACAACCTTTGTCCCCTTAAGAGACATCACACTCATCGATGCACCCTCCCAATACAATTGTGCCAACTACACCAACAACATCTATTATGGGTCCCTCATGTGTAGGTCACTTACTACTTAGACGGAAAACACTATGAGTGACTACACCGTCACACGACAAGGAGTCAACACTGCCTGCATCTTAATTTCATCTAAGCACATTTTGACGCTCCTACCCAGGGAAGTCTCTATGTAGAACCTCACAACCACAAGGACAACAACCAACTTACTCTCGTGAAATTCTCGAACAACTTACAACCGTCATGCACTTGAACCATAACCTATGATTAACACACACTTCACAAAACTAGAGCCCCTTCAGTAACCACCGAGCACCTCTTAAATCTACACAACCGTAACTCAACTCTCAAATTCCAATGAAAGACAGAGCTCTCCATACCCCATTCTCGAGTACACGGCCCAAGGCATAGCATGGCTTAAAACGCACATAATCCTTAACTCACCTAAGGCTACATCGCATAAGGATTTTAACATAGGGGCACTACTACCATCGCATAACCTAATCATAATGGTTGATCTCCGAGGGGTTCCAAACACCCTACTACATATAATGACAAGATTACTAGTAATCTAACCCACATCAAGGTGGCATTATACAGCAAGAAATGTTCTCATCAAAGGACCAAACAACTATTCATGTCTCAATTGAACTGGAACAAAGTCATGGTAACTCGTCAATACAATAAGAAACTAACTAATATCAACACTAACTCATGCAATTATCATATCATGTAAGTTCTATTAAACGCAAGAACAATCGATACTCAACATATGAGTTTAAATCAATAGCAATAAACAAATACCGAGTCGCATTCCTAAGAGACATTACTTGCCCTAATGAACTTCTATTGGCCTCCCTTCAAAAACAACGTTGATAAGACGCATTTTCAATCGGATCTCCATGTAGGTCACCAAGTTTTAACATAATATCCCTAGTACACTTTGTGTATATTGAACGGGATACATTGGGATAATTAATTTTATACTGACTCTATAAATTAATTCACACTCTAAGGTTATTATGAATAGTGCTAATGTTCTTAATTCTGAAATAATTATTAATTTGCGTATATTTAATATTCGTTGTTTTGATTCATTAGAGGGTGCGATCTTATATGAGTTTATATTCTCGATGAGTTGGATAGCGATATAATTTATATGGTGAATATTAATTATTAACGGAATCCACGTTTCGAATGATCGGGATTGACGATACTTTCTTAAGGAAGCTTATAAGTTTTGACCAGGCTATATCCAACAGGTGAATTTGATTATCCGGCAGTCAAATAAGTTAAGCGGAAGGGTTTAAGAAATTACAAGATGTTGATTAAATTAAATTATTCGTAATTAAATTTAATTGACTGGTATCAAAAATCTTAACGTGGAGAGAAATGTTAAGTATTTAATAACAGGAGATTAATGCAAGATGGTCTTGAGATTGTAGATCAGAGTGCAACTATAGTTTTTTAGTAGTGTGAACTGTAATTTAGTGTTTTATAAAAATTGTAGAAACTGCTGCTAGTTTTTCATAATTGCAGATACCGTTATGACGTTTACTTAATTGGAAAAACTGTTGATACGTGTCTGTATTCTATTAAAAGTATGACTCATAATTATTTTACAGGTCCCTACTGTAGCCCTATAAATATGCGGGTAGACTGAACTAGTTTTATAACTTGCCTTCAAGACTAAAGCTATCTAGGTTCTACCGGTACGAGTTCTCGGAGGATTATAACCCACACTATATCTAGAAATTACATAAGGGAATACAGTAGAAGATCTGATGGGAGTTTCAACTCAAAAATAAAATCGTAGTTGAAGATTCAACTGGTAAAAAAGTATTCTTCTAAATTAACTTTGATTGTACGGATTTTAATTTTGATCGTTTGACATCAAAAGTTTTATCTGGAGCCCGTTTCAGCGTTTGCCCATCTAATTAATTTTTATCAAAAATCGTTTATAAAAATAATGATCTTGACAGTTTTTCCTCAAACAATTCGAACCTATGGTCCTTTACTAAGGCATACTAGCCTACCTATGCCAAATACGTAACACCAAATCTCACACGGTGGCGTAGTCACTTCCCATGACCCAAAGGTATTCGAACCTAAAGTTCTCATACCAATCTGTCATGCCCCAAAATTTGAGACACGTGAACCACCCACGAAAGCCCTCTAAGATAGGTCAACCCACAAAAAAATCATTTTATAAAACCCATTTAATATCCCTTGTTCTTAACAAATCATTTGAATCAAAATGATTTTTGAAAGGAGAGTCAAACCATTGAAAAGAAGACTATCGAGGCTTCAATTTGAACATAAAAGGGTTCCAAAACGGAGCTCGGATGAAAAGATACTTTTTATTTAAGATAATAAATTTTTGGACCTAGCCCAGTTGAGTTTGCTCGAGTAGACCCACCACTACTCGACCGGCTACCTGGCTGAGACAAAACACCCTCTTTCGGGTAGTTGACCACTTGAGCAGACCTAGGACTGCTCAAGCAGTCCGTTACCTTAGACTAAACTAGTAAAATTCTGTTTTGAAAATTCAATTTTCAAATCAGAACTTTTCTCAAGGAAATGAGCTCTAAGATATAAGACATAGATAACATTAATTTTAAACCATGAAACATAATCGAAAACTTAACCCAAAAGCTCTCATAAGAATCCAACAAGGATTTCATACATCCAAAACATAAAATTTGACTCTCCAATCGAGAAAATAACCCAGGGATTTTTCCAAGTCTCATTTAAGCATACAAAATATGAAACCATGGTCTTATGACCTTACGACCCCAATGTTTAATTACAAAACCATGCATTATCCAATACATGATCCAACCAAATTACATGAACCAAGATTCCAAAAAAAAAAAAACCTTCATTACACAATTACAAAACATTATAAAGTCAAATCTTCAAGATTCGAAACCTAACAATTCAAAACTTTAGAACTTAAACCTAGTGGACCTTCTTTAGCACCTGAAAATATTTATATTCCAATAATGTGAGTCGACGCTCAATAGGATTCTAGCAACCTATATGAAGCATGCTCGATATGCAAAGAATAATTCTATAATAATGCACTCAATCAAAAAATATTCAGTTTGCTCATGATTTATAGACAATCATATCCCCATTTTCCAATCAACACAACCGGGTAATTATAAATTCTCATGTGTTACCCCCACTTCCGGGCCACCTTAATGCTTTGATAGGCAACTCAAGAGTTTTATAACTGCCAACACAACATTCTCAACTGACAACATATCGGTAAATATATAATTACCACATAAATTGCACACCTTTTCAGGAATTTCATCAGATGGAACAGGGCACCTCACCACGTTTTCGAAGATTAAACCGAGGGAGCCAGACACCTATTCTTGCGAAAGTTTTCGATCTTTCATCAAGGAGATAGTCAAGCCGACATTAATTAAAAATTCTTCTCAATATTTACAACATAGTATCTAAATAATATTAGTCCCTCAACTGTTGCATATGATTTTCACCTAATCACACACGTATTCACTGCATGATCAACACTTACTTCTCATAAACATTATAATATATCTCAACTTTCACAATTTCGATAGTCCAATCATTTTAGAAAAAAACCTCCATTTTTCTTATCTAACAAACTTTCAATAAAACCTCAATTTTCACACCCAACAAGGTTTCCGATAAAACCTCAATTTTCATGTAGATTTTACCCAAAAACAAGAAGATCACATCTCCATGATTTGAAAACCCAAATCAAATTTCAATATAACTCCACATTTAAACACATTATTCTCACATAATGCAAATCTATTGTCTCCATGATTAAAAATCCAAATTTAACACATTTTAACCTTCAATCATCATTTTCTCTCACCAAACCCAAGCTAAACGAACGAACAACTCACATTAAAATTTTAGGGTTTCAAACCCACATGCCTTTCATAACAAATACATGAAATAGAATAAAATTAATTGTGTGTGTATATATATATATATATATATATATATATATATATCACAAAAAATATAGAGAAGAAAGAATCCTAGATCGATTAGCTGAAAATATAACCCGAACACCTACAAGTAGACTCAATATCGCAAAATCGAATTCCGTTCGATTGAGGTTGAAGCTCTCGATGCGTAGAGCAAACTTTTCTTCTTGGTCAGTGACTGATTTCGATTTCTCATGATTTACAGACAATCATATCCCCATTTTCCAATTAATACGACTGGACAATTATAAATTTTCATACATTACCCTCACTACTGGGCCACTTTAAGGTTTCGATAGGCAACCCATAGGTTTTATAATTACCAACGCAATCTTTTTCAATCAACAACATATCGGTAAATATATAATTATCACATAAACTGCACACCTTTTTAAAAACACAATCTGAAGGGACGGGGCACCTTACTACATTTTTGGGAATTAAATCGAGAAAATGAGACACCAATTCTTACACAAGTTTTTGGTCTTTTACCAAAGAGTTAATCAAACCCACATTAATTAAAAATCCTCCTCAATATTTACAATATAGTATCTAAATAATATTTGTCCCTCAGCCATTGTATATGATTTTCACCAAATCACACATATATTCACTACATGGTTAACACTTTACTTCTCATAAACATCATAATATATCTCAACTTTCACAATTTCGATCGTTCAATCGTTTTAGAAGGAAAATCCCAAATTTTCTTTTCTAACAAAATTTTCAATAAAATATCAATTTTCATATCCAACAAGGTTTCCAATAAAACCCTAATTTTCATGTAGATTTACCCAAAAACAAACAAGATCACAGCTCCATGATTTCAAAACCTAAATCAAACTTCAATGTAACCCCACATTTAAACACAATATTCTCATATAATGCAAATCTATTGTCTTTATAGTTAAAAACCCAAATTTAACACATTTTAAGCTTCAATCATCATTATCTCTTAACAAACCCAAGTTAAACCAACAAACAACTCACATTAAAATTCTAGGATTTCAAACCAACATGCCTTTCCAGACAAATACATGAATTAGAATAAAATTAATTACATATATATTACATAGAAACATAGAGGAAGAAGAATCCTATATCGATTAGCTGAAAGTAATAATTCGAACACTCGCTGGGAGACTAAAGATTGTCAAAATTGAATTCGTTCGGTTGAGGTTGAAGCTCTCGATGCGTAAAGCAAACTTTTCTTCTTGGTCGTTGACCGATTCCGAGCTTAAAGGCTCCAAATCTTAGAGAGAAAAAGCATAAAATTTCGATCCATGGTTTCTTAAATGAGAGAGAGATAAGGAAGACATCATTGAAAAAGGGGGAAGACCAATTCGGTGGGAGAGGGGCTGATTTTTGGGAAGCTTCTTCTAGAGGTATAGCACAAATATCTAAACCGCTATCTCAAACAATTTTATCAAAACGCTCCTAAACTTGCAGGACAAGCTTAAATCATGTACATAAATTAATATTAATTTAAAATTCTCATATTTAAATATTATGAAAATTTAAAATTATTTTAGGATTAAATCGCTCAGTCTCCGTGCTCATAGACATGTCTAACAAAATTTTTGAAAAGACCATCGAGTCTACTGGCCACACATTTATAATGAGTACACATATCCAAATACTATACTATTTAGATAAATTATCACACAACTATTTAATTACAAAAATTAAAATAGGACTGGGTCCCACACACTTCCTTTTTATTTGTTTTATGTCGAACACGATCTAATTTAGATACATGCAAATCTTTGATTTTATTTGAATTTCCTATTAATTTATTCCATTTAGTTTAATGATTCACTTTTTCTTTGAACCCTTGTTTGAAATGTCTAAAAAGATAACTTTTAAGAGATATTATTATTTTTAAAAATAAAAATTAGATTGTTTGGTATAATTTGTTATAGTAGTTTTTTTAATTTTTAATAAAATGTCTAAAAAATGCCTTTACTTTTTATTTTTAGATGGTAGTATTTGGTATATTGACATGTTTTTTTTTTGATTTTGTGAGAAAAGTTAATTTTTTTAATTGATGGTATTTATAATCATTTTATTCTAAAAACAATTAGTGTTTAGAATGTATATATGTTTTTTTTTCCTTGAAAAAATGAGTAGTAGTAATTTTTTAGAAAGACCAAACAATGCAGTATAAAAACTTACTTTTTTTTTTCAAAAACAAAAACTAACTTTGTTTTTTAAAAAAATTAATTTTTAAAAGTGCCCAAACAAAATTTGATTTTTTTTATATGCTTTATGTCGATCACAATCCAACTTAGATACATACAAATCCTTGGTTTGACTTGAATTTCTTGTTAATTGTCGCGTCTACAAATTAATGCAATTGTGATGGCTCTGAATGAGACTAATGATTAATTATTTTAATAGAAATTTAGGCTATATAATGGCACGCGCTATAATTTTTGGAATTTAATTCATAATTCGATCTATTTTAAAAGCATCACAAATCAAGTATGTAATTATTTGATATTTATTAGTTAATTTTTAGGCTAAATTATACTAAGCTCTCTTGAAATTTTTAACAAAAACAAATGCTATTTTCTCACTTTCTGAAATATCACTAACTTTACATCTAGTTTAGTTTTTTGTCTCATATTAATCCAACCATTAATTATTCGTCTGTAACATAACAAAAAACGTTAAACAAAGTCAAATTTATTACTATTTTGCTTATTTTGCTCTTATTATTTTGCCTTTACCCCTCTCTATCCCCATTTAAGCTTTGACCTTGTTACGGTGGGGCTAGAAGACGAGCATGGCAAGGCCAATTAGCACCACGAGGGTGAAGACGATTTTGAAGATGGGGTTGAAGAGGCATCCAGAGAGGCAACTGCAGGAGTCACAGCCATCGTTGCAGCCGGGGCAGTGGCAGGTTTTTTTCTGCGAATGACGAGGTTGATCAGCACCACGAAGTGTGTATCAGCCATAAAAGATGAAATGTGATGATTCAATGAAAATATCAATATATATATATATATATATATATTATTTGTTGCTTGTATGAAGTTTTTTTTCTTCAACCAACTTGTGAATTTTATGCTAATTCATCTGTTATGAGGATGAAGCAGCAAATTTATATTGTTTGGTACTATTAATGCCTATGCTCCTAATGGCTTCCAAGAACTGGTTGTGAAGTGCATTTGTCCAAACAACCTTAGTGAAGCCAATTTTTCTTAGTAAGTAGGGTTGCATTTTTCTTAGTGAAGCGAAATTTCCCACATGACTTGAAGAGTCGATGGCAATATGCTATGGCCAAGAGAAAAGCCAAAGCCGCCGTTGTTGAGGAAATTAGGAGTATTAAAGATCAAGAACTCTCAACCCAAGCTGACAAATTAGGCGGTGGTGTTAATGAAGATGGTTCAAGAAACTCAGTAATCAAAGAAACCTTCCCGCTCCCCTATTGCTTCTCAGAGAGTGTAGCGAAGAGTGGGAAATCAACGGTTATCAAATACTTGTAAAACCCATAATCGTTGTTAATGCATGGGCGATTGGGCGAGATCCCAAGCACTGGAACGAAGTAGAGAGGTTTTGGCCGGAGAGATTTCACGACAGTGATATCGATTTCAAGGGTGTGGATTTTAGGTACGTCCCATTCAGTGCCGGAAGAGGGGTGTTCCTGGGGATTGCATTTGCTTTTCCGAACATTCAGTTGCCGATTGTGCAATTGCTTTACCATTTTGATTAGGAACTTCCCTATGGAATGAAGGGAGAAGAGTTGCACATGGAAGAGGTGTTCGTGTGACTGTGAGTAGGAAAAATGAGCTCTGTTTGATTCCCATTCCTTATCATCGATCTCGGCTGACAAAGGTTCCAATGCAGGTGCAAAGTTAGCGTTGTCGGCAAACGGATTAGATGGAGATTGGGTTGCTACTTCTTTAAGATTTAATTCTGATCCTGCTGAATATTCGACAATTGCACCTGTAAAGAGAGAGAGAGAGAGAGAGAGAAAAAGAGAGCGATATAAATCAAAAATAGTGAGCAAGGGCATTTAAGTCTTTTATAAGAAAATTAAACGGAGTTTGTATTTTTTACTGACAAGGGAGATCAGTGATATTTCAGAAAGTACATGGAGTATTTCTGTTTCTGTCAAAAACTTTAAGGAAGGTCAGTGTAATTTACCCTAATTTTTATTTTCTATCACAACACGCATGATTATCGAAAGATAAGCATGGCCTCGGCTCAATAAGTAGATTAGATTTTCATATAGATCTTTACCACTATTTTATTAAAAAAATTATTTTTTAATGGAGTCTTTCAAAAGATATTTACTACAAACTTGTGGTCCCGTTTGGCAACGTTTATGTTTACTGTTTTTTGTTTTTATTTTTAAATTTTTTTGTAACTGTAAACAAAATCATGTTTGATAATTATTTTTATTTTCAAAAAATATAAATAAATTTCAAAATTTACTAAATTCTTGTAAACAGAAAAATATGTTTTTATTTGTTTTATAAACAAATTTTCATTCTATCTTTTTTTCTTCCACCATATCCAATCATCACTTTCGGCCACTACTTCCGACCACCGTCTCTAACTACTTTATCTGACCACCATTTATGACCACCATTTCTGGCCACCCCTTCGGCTAACTCCTCCGACCACCACATACGGTCACTACTTCCGACCATCACCTTCGACCACCATCACTGCTTCTTACTATCATTAACGGTTACCACTTTTCATTACCACTCCGACAACTATTTTCTAAATATTTATGTGCCAATATTTTTTTTTTTGTTTTATTAGTACAATAAACAAAAATATAATTTTTTTTATTGTAAACGAAAAATAGAAAACTACAAACGTTAACAAACGAGACCTAAAGATTGGCTTAAAATTTGTGTCCTACATTAGAACAAATGAAAAAGATAGAGGGCATTTCCATCTTTTTGTATTGAAGAAAAAGTTGTAGACAAGCAAATTGCAAAATGAGCATGAAGTCGGTTTAAAGCAGCGGGCCAGTGGGGTTAAAAGGAGCAACCCAAAAGAGGTAACTGCTTAATGGACTTTTAGCCCAAAAGGTAAAAGCCCTAGGTTTAAGGCCCAAAATCAAATGAGGCCTAATATTATTATTTGACAAAAGGATGTCTGAATTTCACATAAATTTTGGGAGCAGGTAAGGTGATTGTATTATGACAAAGACTAAATTGGAAAGATTGAGAGCTTCTAAATGTACATTTTTTTTTCTATTGAGTGCACTCACTAGATTATGCTGATAATTTTTTCCGTTTTGCACGTTTTTACCGCATTATGTACGAGTTTGTTTTAGTTTTGATAACAAATGAAGTGAAAAAGTATTTGCTTTTTTTGCCTCATTTTCCTCTGTCTTGCCCTGGTAACAAAAAATAAATATTTTTTAAATTATTAAGACATATATTAAATTTATTTTTTAAAAAATATAATAAGTTTAAAATATAAAAATAATAAATTTATCTTTCATTTTTTATCTTTATTTTCTATATTTTGTATTTTTACTTCTATTGATTTACCAACGACTATTTTCTATTACTTATTATATTAATTGCAACACTTATTAGTATTACTCTTTAAAACTTAAAGACTATTCCTGAAAGTATTCCTGCGTTGCCCCCTATTAGCTCCCTAATAATTTTTTCAATCTCTAACCCGATCAAATAAGAGATGGAGAAGACCCCATGTCCACCCCCACCCCTACCTTGCCTCATTGTCATATTTACACTAGATGCATGAGATCTTTTGTTCACGGTGCATAAATACTAATACTAGTAGTGGATATACTTCAATGTGTATTTAAGAGCACTTTCTTAGCAACTAAAACAATGTGTATAGCTAATTGTTTTCTTGTTTTCTTATTGCTAGTCTCCTCTAGCGTGGTGACAAAGCGATCGAATCCTGCATGTTGGATGATCTTTCGGCTCCTCTGTGGGAGGGCTATGTACCACTCTAACACGTCGGATGAACCCCCGAAACTGCGAATACAATAAGTACCCGAAATAATCAAAACACGAAAAGAAAAACACAAATCAAGAAATGAATGATGCATGAGAAATAAAGAAAAATGAAAAAGGATCCGAAACAATGAAACCACAATTCAAAGCAAAGGGAAAAATAGATCAGAATGTTCAAACCTAAAGACACGTAGTATGGCAATCAAAACAAAGACGAGTGACAATATGTATACAATTTCAACAATCTAAAACCAACCCAAAATTTTCAATTTCGAAATTCAACCTCCCTATTTAAACCTAATACGTTCACAACTCTAGTGAAACATATCCAATCCTTTTTTATTCTAAATTCGAAACAATTTTCGTTAAGTATACGCCATTTTCAAACTTAGAAAATTTTTCTTTTAACCTCAAGGGTAAGACTTGATTTTCAACCTAACGTATTTTAACTCAGCTAATCATTCTCAAGAGATCCTATTCATTCTGTAACGCCCCGATTTCAAAACAATAAAGACTAAGAAAAGATAGGAAATTTCTCTAAATAAGGTGATCATTTCTTTTGAAACACACCCCCCCTCCCCCCCCCCCCAAAAGTCAATTAATAACCCAAAAGGTAGTTTAAACGTATTGAGAAAAAATCCCGTTGAAAAGCAATTTTTCAATGAAAAATCACCCAGCGAAGTACGCTCGATCGGGACCTCCACTGCTCGAGCGGTGAGACACCCGAGAGCATCTTGGCCAAAATCTGAAAATTTTTCTAAAGATTGTGAAAACATTTGATTATCACATGTCTCAAACAAGCTTTTTGATAGGCTCAAACATAAGGTAAAATATTCAGTTGGAAGGGAAACAACTCCGTTTAACCCGAAAACTTGAGATTTTAACATTTGAAACTATAATATTTTATTCAAAAATCAAGAAACTCGATCCGAAGTACGAGTCCAACACCCTCACGTGCATACAAAATATGTGAACATGACATTAGGGTCTTACAAAGGGTAATTCCAACCCACAAAACAATTATTCAAGTTTTAAGAAGAAATTACATCTTTACAATTTTTTTTCTCAAAAGATGATACAAATAAAGGGCAATCCTATCCACTACTCAAAAAGGGTCTAGTGACCGTCATCACAGTCCAAAACCTTCTTCCCGCTATTACTTGAAATGTTGTTAAACAACATGATTCGAAACTCGTAGAAAAAAGACTAACAATGAACAAATGCATGACATATAAAGATGGTTATGTGGGATGCACACATAAGTTTAATAAAAAAAAACACGCCGTTTGTCCCAAATCAAATTCCCAATACATAACCAAGTTTTGTGTAAAAGGATTATCATTCCATACTTTATAGTTTTGATGAAATTAATCATTATACCCAACCATCTTATCGTTCCCAATCCATTCAACACATTTTCACATCTCATCATTTTATCTAATTAAGGTTTTACCAACCTAATTTATCCATCAATTCATTCAAGTACCAAGGCCGACTGGCGCTTATAGACTCAGGCGTATTTATCGCCATCGGTTCACGCGAGGTCCGAGGGATAAATACCTATTTTATAGCCGGACACTGAGAGCACACATTTTTGATTTCTCTCGAAAACATCGATGGGTGGGCCGCCTAAGAGCACGCTTTTACGGGGATTAACCCGAAGGAAGAACCTACCTTACATTTTGTAAGTTTTCGGTCT
Source organism: Heliamphora pulchella (assembly GCA_032270985.1). Lineage (NCBI taxonomy): Eukaryota > Viridiplantae > Streptophyta > Magnoliopsida > Ericales > Sarraceniaceae > Heliamphora > Heliamphora pulchella. The sequence continues at coordinate 7,994 of JAULJZ010155686.1, read as the reverse complement.
TTCACCGATGAGCAACTCGTGCCCAAACTTAATCATTCAATTCCACTGCATGGTACTTTAATCATTTAATTGTTCCATTTTATTAACAATTGACAAGAGTTCGACCGTCAACCTGGTTCCTCTCGCCCAACTCATATCATTACATGTAATTTTTGATTTTACATAAAAAATTCCAAATTTTCATACCCGACACTAGCATGTGCCACACAATTCATGAGATATAAGTACAATAGGTTATCCCAATTCTCAATTTACCCAATAACCACATCAATTTCTACATATGGGTCCCTTAACCCCAAAACCCCCAATTTCCATGGGTTAAACTCAATTTAGAACCCTAGCTCAACATTTTTTAAATTCAACTGTATTCGATGACAGCGTAAAAATAAAATCAAGTTAAATTATCCATAGATCTAAGATTTAACCTTTATTAACATCAAACCCTAACCTAGGGCTTCCAAAAATACCAATTTCATCCTTTTATGTTTATACATTTGAAAATACAACACATATCACATAGATATTCATGGATAGTCATAAATCCTACCTTTATGAGATTTTAGTACCGAGGAAAACACCCTAACAAACCCCAAACATGTGATCCTTCAATCAAAAGATGAGAAAATAGTCTCTAACGCCAAGATTGGGCCTCCAACGGTTGAGCCTCCGAGAGGAAAGCAAGAAAACTCACCGAGAGAATCCAAGAGAGCTCTTATAAGCCTTCAAACCCAAACACTAGCTCCTTATTTCAATTCTAGAGAGAGAGAGGGAAGAAAAAAATAAGAAAAAGAGCCCAAATCGTGACATTTAAAGTCTGCTCGCTGATTGTTCGCTCGAGCAGACCTTCCACAGCTCGAGTGGTCCCATACCCAAGAACTCACTGCCATCTGTTCGCTCGAGCGGTTTACCCTCCGCTCAAGCGGTCAAAACTGGATAAGAACCCTAACCAAAAGCTAAAACTGAACAAAATATAAGCCAAACACCCCACAACGACGCTCTTATGCATAACCCCACACTTAACTATCGTTAGCAAACATATACAAGCTCAAGAATTTATTCTTACGCAAGATCTACACTCACAAACCTTTCCACTGGACATAGTGTGGCGCCGAGATTTTGGGGTTTCTGAAGTGGTAAAAAATATAAAATTCAAAAGATATTTGAAAAATATTTTAACACCATAAAAGCTAAATTTTGAAAAACTCATTTTTTGTTAAAAATAGAGTCGCCACTTGATTTTTGAGAAAAATTAAGAAAAACAAAAATGACTATTGATCTTTAAAACGTTTAACCAGAAAAAAAGAGTTCGGGGGCTAAGATACGAATCGGGGAAGGTGTTAGGCACCCCGTTCGCCCAACCGTATGGTTGGCTTTTACTAATCATCATTGGTTCTCTAATAAGATTTCTCAAATGCATGTAAATAAAGAAAATAGAAGCAAAGAGAGAACATCTAAAATCAAATATAAAAAATACATAACATATGTATATAGAACGCCAAAACAAAATAAATAATAAAAGAAAATCTGAAGTCCAATAGTATGCAATTTCTAACTAAAGAATACATGGAGCACTTCCACATGCAATTTTACCAAAATAAACTAAGCTATCATGATTTGAATGAAAGAACAAGAATATGTTAGAAATTGTTAAAATTACCTAAACATGAATTACTACAAAATAAGCTAAATTATTCTAAGCATGATTCCAAAGTAACTAAAAGCATGCATATTATTAAAACAAACTAGATTAGTATTAACATGATGAATATTTAAAGAAAATAAGAAGTGTAAAATAAAAGATGCATAAAAATCCTATAAAAAGAAAGTTTACAAAAGAAACGTATACTAAAATAAAAAGAGGTTAGAAAAATACTATTTAAACTATTAAAGAGAAAACCTAAGTACTTATATTTTATATGTTAAAAGAGACAAAAGAAATTAAAAGGAAAAGAAAACAAAGAGAAGAAAATTACACTTAAAGATGAAAATTAACTTAAAAGACTTTTTATGAATTTTTAGTTTAACAAAATAAAAAAAAAATAAAATAAGTACTATGAAAAGAAAATAAAAAAATGGAGCTTTATAAGAAAAATAAATATTAACATTAAAAGAAAAAAAATACTAAATGGAACATTATAAGAAAATTAAAGCTAATAATAAAAGAAAAAAATATATAATGCTAGAAAAAAAAATTACACTACTATTAAAGAAAAGAAAAGAAAGATGAAAAATAAATACTTGGAAAGGAATATTAAGCTAATATTAAAAAGAAAGAAATTAAAATAAAATGGAACATTAGTATTAAATGAAAAGAAAAAGAAAATGGATATTAGCATTAAGGAACATTTAACCAATATTAAGAGAAAAAAAAGAAACACTAGCATTACATAAAATATTAAATTAACATTAAAAGAAAAAGAAAAAGAAAAAGAAAATAAAATAAAATATACTAGTAAAGGAAATTGAACTAATACTAAAAAGATAAAAAAAAATTAATTACAACTATTTAACTCAAATGTGAATGTAGTATTGACAACTACATTCACATAAATATAAATGCCTTGATTATAATAATTAACAACATTAATAAGTTGTAATTGTCAAAAATGTTGGCACTAATTAATGAATAAAAAAAAATAACAATGTGCTATGTGTGAATGTGTAAACTAAGAAATTAATTAAAATAATTAAATTATATGAAACAAATTAAATAATAAACAAGATTAACTATACAAACGAAAGAAATACGCGAATTGAAATTGAATTTAAGCCGATCACTCCAAAAGAGAGGGAATTGAGTTGGAAAGATCGGGGATCCAAACAAGATACTTGAATTGCTAAAGAATTCTTGAGTCGGGGAATAGTGGTGGGCAATTCGGTCCTCGGGCGATGATCCAAGCTCGGATTTCAGAACTTCGGTATTGGAGGTTCGGCACTCGGTACTTTGGCAGGGTTTCGACGTCGGGGCTTGGGATTGCTCGGCGACTCGGCAGAGCTTTTCTCTCTAAACTTCTCTCTAATTTTCTGTCCTGAAAACGTACTAGAGGGTACGGTATTTATAGAATTCTTCAACCAATGAGATGCTGACACGTTCTGGGACACGTTAGGATTTTTAGAGTTGGCGGCCACCAGGTATGAACATGGCGGTTGCCACATCAAAAGAAGCTTCTAGAAGATTCTACTGGCGGTCGCCATAATGGAGTTGGCAGTCACCACTATGCAAGTTGGCGATCGCCAGGTTGGAGTTGGCGGTCGCCGGGTTGGACATGGCGGTCGCCACAAAAAGTGAAGTTTCCAAGAGGTTCTATTGGCGGTCTCCACAATGAACATGGCAACCCCAAGGTTCCAACATGGCGGTTCAATGATGATTTCACTAGTTTGAAGGTTTTGATTATTGGTTCAAATACTGAGCTTGGATCATTTCTCGAGAATCGTACTGAAGCACCATTCTAACTGTTTTCATTATCGGATTCACCAAAGATTAGGAGGGATCAAATTGGGGTGTCTACACATAGCATACTCGTTTGTCGTTAATACAAGGAAATAACAAGGGACCGAGTCCCTACAACCTCCCCCACTTAGGAGATTTCGTCCCCAAAATCACACACCCATCAAGAACTAAACAACTCGGGGTAGTTTCTATGAACTTTTGATTCTTGCTCCTACGTGGCTTCTTCAACACCGTGATAAAGCTATAACACCTTCACATACTGAATGGTTCTCCCTTATAAGACTTGTTCTTTGGTGTCAAGAATCCTCACAAGTCTCTCCTTGTAGGTAACATTGTCCTCTACCCTCAACTCCGTCCAATTCAAAACATGGGATGGGTCCGGCTCATACTTACGTAACATAGATACGGGAAAAATGTTGTACACGGAGGCTAACTGTGGTGGCAAGGCTAGGCGATAAGCCACCTCTATAATCCTACCAAGGATCTCAAACGGCCCGATAAAATGCGGCGATGACTTCCCACTCTTACCAAATCTCATCAAACCCTTTCATGGCGAGACCTTCAAAAACACATAGCCTCCCATCTCAAACATTAACGGTCTCCTTCTCTTATCTACATAACTCTTCTGATGGTTTTGGGCGGTTACTAAACGCTTACGGATTGCGATGATCTTTTTTGTAGTTTCACGCACAAGCTCAGGCCCTAACACGGCTGTTTCACCAACATCGGTCCAGCAAATGAGTGACCTGCAAGGTTTACCATACAATGCCTTATAAGGTGCCATCTTAATGCTCGACCGGTAACTGTTGTTGTAGGCAAATTCCACGAACGGTAAATGATCCTTCCATAACCTACAGAAATCTAGAACACACGCTCGTAACATATCGTCGAGTATCTGAATAGTGTGCTCTGACTGACCATCTATCTGGGGGTGAAAAACAGTACAAAGAAGTAGGCTCGTCCCCATAGCTGACTACAAATTTTGCCAAAAATGCGACATGAAATGAGGATCTCGGTCGAAAACGATGGAAACTGGCACTTCGTGGAGTTTGATAATCTCACTTACATAGAGCTTGCTAAGCTTATTAGCTAAATCTGTCATGCGAATAGGTAGCAAATGTACCGACTTAGTCAATCTGTCCACCACAACCCATATGGCATTATGCCCGCTCGGCAACCTCGGAAGGCCTAAAACAAAATCCATGGTGATGTTCTCTCATTTCCACCCTGACACTGGCAACGGTTGCAACTGACCTGCTGGTTTCTGATTCTCGACCTTCACTTGCTGACAAGTGAGACAACGCGAGAGGAGAAGTGCAATGTCTTTCTTCATACCCCTCCACCAAAACTGCCTACGTACGTCATGATACATCTTGGTGCCACCATGATGCACCGCTAGGCATGAATGATGAAACTCACGAAGCACGTCTTCACAACACGTTTTTGGCATAAAAATTTCCCCCGCAAACCTCAGGCTCTGATCGGAGTGGATAGTCCACTCCTTGATATCCTCGCCACTCAAGACTCACTCCCGAAATATCGAACTCTTTGCGTCCGATCGTTGTGCCTCAACAACACGGTGGACAAGGGTGGGTTGAGAAACCACTGTAAATAAGGTAATACACTCACCGAACTTCCCCAAATGAAAATCGTACTCTCCGATCTCTCCGTGCATACTCCACTCCCTAACGGCCATGCGTGCTAACGTGCTCAAAGATTTTCGACTAAAGAGATCGGCTACTACATTGGCCTTGCCCGGATGATACTGTAGATCGAAATCATAATCTCTCAAGAACTCCATCCATCTCCTCTAGTGCAGGTTTAGATTTTTCTGCGAAAATAAGTACTTCAAACTCTTGTGGTCCGAAAATACTTCAAAGCATTCTCCATACAAGTAGTGTCTCTAGGTCTTTAGAGCAAAGACCACAATTGCGAGTTCCAAATCATGTGTAGGGTAGTTTTTCTCATGAACCTTCAATTGTCTCGATCCATAGGCCACCACCTTACTCAGTTGCATTAACACGTAACCCAACCCCTCGTGCGATGCATCGCAATAAATGGCATAATCGAATCCTCTTTCCGGTACAATCAGAATAGGCGCACTGGTCAACCTTGTCTTCAATGTTTGAAAGGTGAGCTCATAGCTATCATTACACACCAACTATATTCCTTTCCGTGTAAAGCGTGTCATAGGCGCTGCAAGCCTAGAGAAGTCTTTTACAAACCGACGATAGTAACCTGCTAATCCCAAGAAGCTCCGTATCATGAACACATTTTTCGGTCTTTCCTACTCCATTACAACTCCGATCTTGGATGAATCCACTGCCACCCCTTCTTTCGAAACTACGTGCTCTAAAAACTTTTCCTCGAGTAACCAAAACTCACATTTTTCGTACTTGGCATATAATTGATGTTCCCGCAACAACTGTAAGGCAATCCAAAGATGCTCCTCGTGTTCTTCCTCCGATGATGAATAAATCAAGATGTTGTCCACGAATACTACCACAAATCGATCAAGGAAAGGGTGAAAGATATGGTTTATAAGGTCCATGAACGTTGCCGGCGCGTTAGTCAGTCCAAAAGGCATGACCAAGAACTTAAAATGTCCATAACAGGTATGAAAGGCCGTCTTCGGAACGTCTTCCTCCTTGACACGTAACTAGTGGTAACCCGATCTCAAGTCAATCTTTGAGAAACAACACGAACCTCTTAATTGGTCAAATAGATCGTCGATACGAGGCATAGGATACTTATTTTTAACGGTGACATGGTTCAACTTACAATAATATATACAAAGACGCAACGACCCATCCTTCTTCTTTGTAAACAACACCATAGCTCCCCAAGGAGACACACTAGGGCAGATGAAGCCCTTGTCCAACAACTCTTGGACCTGCACTTTCAACTCTCTCATCTCAGTCGGTGCAAAATGGTATGAAGACATAAAAATGGGGGCGGTCCCTGGAATGAGGTTTATGAAAAACTTGACTTCCCGCTATGGCGAAAGTTTAAACAAATCACTCGAAAACACGTCTGGAAACTCACAGACAATAGGAGGAAGCTCTCCCCGAGTAGAGTCATTCTCACTCACCAATAAGACCGAGAAAAGGTGGCTAAGGCAATCACGGCTCTGCGATCTATGGGATCTAGGTGCTAAACCGTTGTCCCGGTCACCCACAATATAAAGAAAATCTCCCTCCGGTGTGCAAATAAACACCCATCGCTTGTCACAATCAATGAAGGCATAAAAAGTGATCAACTAATCCATCCCCAGGATGATATCAAACGAGGTCATATCAAGCACGATAAAATCAAATACCAAGCGATGGTAAACAATCTCCATCTCACAAGCTCTACTGACTCGTTTCAACACGGTAGTCTCACCCATCGGCATCTCTACACATAACGCACTACCCAACAAGTTAATCTCTAACCCCAATGTAGATGCGAATGTAGATGAGATGAAAGAATGCGATGCTCTGGTGTCAACGAGACCACTAGCCCAAGAATGCTACACTAAGAGTGTCCCTCGTATGATCGAAAGACTGGTTGCAGTATTCGGCACGACAGGTGCCACTGACGTACTGGGCTCTATGAGAGCATACACTCGCCCTTGGTTTCCCTGATTCTATCAGTCACTGCCCTTAATCCCTGGCCGCCTCACTGATTGAGCTGAGGTAGCACCTCCTACTGTCTTCACTGACTGTACCCCCGGGTTCCATTTGTGACTGGCCATACCTCTTTAGCCCCTACGATGCTTGCACCTGAGGTGCTCTAGTAGTACCCTGAACACTCCCTCCCTGAGGGCAATCTCATCGTAAATGACCCACCTGGCTACATTAGCAACATGAAAATAGGGTCTTCCTTTGAGTCTGACTCTGGTGCTACTATTGTCCTCCCTGCAGGCAGTCCCTTGCACGGTGTCTTGGTCGCTTGCATGTGTAGCATACCATCTCTCAACGTTCAGAATGTCCTAATGAACCCATAGACGGTGCGGGTGCCGACTGTTGCTGGGGTTGAGATCCCGTGGGATAAGAACCCAACCCTCCTGATTTTTGCCTCTTCACCTGGCGCCCTTCAGACTGAGCACCAGAAGCCCCTGATGTGACGTGCTCTCCCTAATCTTGCGGCTCTTCGCCATGGAATTTTCTACTTGAATAGCGGCATCCACAATCTCGGTGTAGACTCAAAAACCAAACGTTGCAACCCTTTCAAACCTCTTAGTGCGCAACTATTTCGTTGACACCCTCTCAAGTGCAAACCGCGATAGATTCGCGAACTTGGCCTCATACTGGACCATGGTAAGATTCTCCTGAATAAGGGAGAGAACCTCCTCCCGATATGCATCTCTAGAAGAATCTAAAAAATACTTTTTCAAAAAGACCCTAGTAAAAGTGGCCCACGTGCCATCCACGGTGGTCTTAATAAACTTTCACCACTCCCTCACATCCTCCCGAAGTTGGAACTGTTAGGGTTGGTATACTGAAAATCATGTTTTTAGTATTTAATTTAATTTTAATAAAATTAATTTTTTATTTTATGA
>JAULJZ010155650.1:0-28538 GCA_032270985.1 Heliamphora pulchella | reverse complement strand
TGTGTTAACACATTCATTTTAAAAATATAAAATATTATCATTTTAAATCCATTTATTCTTAAAAAATAAATTATAAAAATCATCAAAATCAAAATAAAAAAGCCCTTGGGCTATCACAGTATTTAAATTACGGAAGAAAAATAAAAATAATTAGCCTATACTCTTAAAATATAATTCATAATAAAATTTTATAAATAAAAATTTAACCGAAAAAGTTTAATAAAATTCGTTAAAATTCGATATACGTGAAAATTAAAAATTTTTATTTAGAAACATGTTATTAAAATTCTAACGACACGAAATTTTCCAAATCGACATTAAAAGTTTATATTAAATTTTGTGAATTTTTCTAAATATAAAATTTTACATTAAAAATTTTAAATTGATGCAAAAAAAAAAAATGAAAACATCAAAAGTTGTCACGTGTCGCCACGTGGCAAATATACAATTGCCGTGAAGGCTGACTCATCTTCAGCCGAATTATAAAAGTTGCCGCCAAGGATAATTACATACACATATATATAAACACATGCCAGACAAAACACATATACATATTATCTATACACAGTGGCCATATATATACATATATACATTCTCACACAGCGCCAAACCAAACCAAACCGCACGACCAAGCCGTCGCCACCACCGCGCCACACGCCGCCGAAGCCCACCACCACCGTCGCCTGACACCGCCTCCGACGACCGTACCCCCGACGCCGACACTCGCCGCCGTTGCCAACTCTGGCCACCGGTTTTGTCTCTCTCACTCTCGGTAATATATATATCCCATTTCTCTAGTTTTCTCCATCACAGTCACCGCTGGCCACCATAATCATCACCGGCGCCACCACCCATAACCTCCAGGACCACCGGCGACCACCCTGGAGCAATTTGAAGCGCTGCAATAATTCATAGCAGTGACTACCATGAATGAGCCTTTATTTTCATAATCTGTGTACAGATGATCATCACTGTATATGCTATTATTTTCCAATCAACAACGTTCACTACCGTTTCAACGGCTTACCGCAGCTAGTGAACGGTTTTGATCGTTGAAATCCTTTTTCGGTGAACCTAAACTCGAATAAAACAGTTACTGTCACCTTTATTTAATTATTGTTATTTTTGTTATCTGTAAGAATACGATTATGATCATACATGTTATCATCAACGTTCATTACTCTATTGGCAACCTAACGCCACTAATAAACGGTTTCGATCATGGATAAATTGCTCTGGTGAATTCAAAATGTAAAATTATTCTTTATATAAAAAAAGAAGAAAAGAAGAAGATGCTGTTGTCGAATTGTGGATTGTGTATAAAATATAATTTTAGTAATAAAAATAATAGTTAAATAATTAGTTTAAATAATATGATTTTATACAAAAATATTTTCTTAAATAAATTAAATTATTAAATTATAAAGTTAAACATTTTATGTAAGAAAAATTATCTTAATATTTTATTTGAGTTAAATATAAAAACAAAAACAAAAACAAAAACAAAATTATAAGATTTAAAGAAAAATTGATAGAATAATAATTAAGATTTATTTTCTTGTGTAGATCAAATATGGCACGAGTAAGGCACAGATTAGTCTGCGTACTTAAGTTGAGTCATTTGATATCTGAATTAATTTCTGTTTCCTATTGATATTCGGTATGAAATATTGAAATTGACAGATTGATTATGAAATTGACGAAATTATGGGAATGTTTGTTGGAACGGTATCCTGGCCGCTGGGAGACGTTAAACGTACCAGCGAGGTGATGTAATAAGGGTAGAGCCATGGCCAGATGGCTAATGAGTGATCATGTCCAATATATGTTATTGCAGGGTCGCTCCCTACTAAATGTTGGTCGACTGCTAGAACTCATTCTCAAATAGTGAAATTGTTAGTAATTCAGATATTTATGATTTCACACTAGCATTGCTAACAGACGTTGCATTTTAACATTTCAGGTCACGCATAGTAGAGTTAAAATTGTTGGAAGTCATCATATTTTGCTTGTACATGTTTTGTAACATGTACTATGAAAGGTTTTGTAAACAAACTATGTGTGTGTACATATGTCGCAGCTCTAGGAGTCATTTGATAAATAAAAATTATTCTTTTAATAGAAACGAATAAATGTCTCGTTTGTTTATAATCGATAAAAGTTACGTTTAAATTAAAATATGAAAGTAAAAGAAAGAGGCCTCGGGTGGGTTTGACTCACTGGCCGGTCACGAACGCCATTTATGAAAATGGGTCGTAACATAGAATCAGGAGTTAGTACTGTTCGGTTAAAGGATTGTTGAGTGAGTAGTACGCATGTGAAGGAATGATGCGAATATATATTGTGTACGACAAGGGTTGTGATTGGGTTCGTATAGGTAAGCATATACCTGTGGAGCGTTTACTCTATGTTGTATGTTTAACCATAGTGACGCATTAGGTTCAAGTGGCGGTATTAGTCTTAATGGTTGTAAGGCTAGAGTGGTAATTAAAAGTATGTAAAGATTGCGTGTTGAAGATAAAAGATAGGGAGATGTTGGTAGATTTGATGCCTTTAGTTATATCTGAATTTGATTTGATTCTTGGGATAGACTGGTTGTCATCCTACCATGTGTCGTTAGACTGTTTTAGGAAAAGAGTAATCTTTAGGATAGCCAGGGAAGAGGAATTATTTTTCTAAGGGGATAAGCGTAGAGCACCTATCCGTATTGTGTTAGCCATTAAGGCTTCGAAGATGTTGATGAGGAGTTGCCAGGGAATTTTGGCACATGTGATGGACGTAGAGATGGAAGAAAAGAAGCTTTCGGAGGTACCAGTGATTTGTGAGTTTCTAGACATCCTTCCAAATGATTTATCAGGATTACCCCCAGACTGAGAAGTAGAGTTTACAGTCGATCTCTACCCGGGCACAACGCCTATATCTATTCCTCCCTATAGGATGTCACCTGCTGAGCTAATAGAGTTGAAGGAACAATTATAAGAGTGATTAGAAAAAGGATTCATCCGACTTAGTGTCTCACCATGGGGAGCACCTATACTATTTGTGGAAAAGAAGAATGGAACACTGAGGATGTGTATCGACTATCGACAATTGAATAGGGTGATCGTTAAGAACAAGCATCCTCGCCTAGGGTAGACGACTTGTTTGACCAGCTGTAAGGAGTCAGAGTGCTCTTAAAGATAGACTTGAGGTTAGGATACCATCAATTGAAAGTGCAGGAGTCAGATATGCCTAAGACTGCCTTTAGAACTCGTTACGAACATTATGAATTTGTTGTGATGCCTTTTAGGATTAACGAATGCTCCTGCTGTGTTTATGGATCTGATAGATCAGGTGTTTAGAAGCTTTCTGGACCAATTCATAATTGTGTTCATAGACGACATTCGAGTATACTCTCGGAGTGAGGAAGAACATAAGGAACACTTGAAGATTTCTTTGCAGATCCTGAGGAAGCACTAGTTTATACAAAATTCAAAAAGTGTGAGTTTTGGTTGGATCGAGTGGTATATTTAGGTCATGTTATATCTGGACTGGGAATACAAGTGGACCCAATGAATGTGGAAGCGGTAGTGAATTGGAAAAGGCCAACTAGCGTGATTGAGATATGAAGCTTTTTGGGGCTAGCTGGTTATTATCGCCGTTTTATTTGGGACTTTTTCCTGATTACGAAACCCTTGACTCGGTTAACTCAGAAGAATGTCAAGTTTGAATAGTCTAACGGATGCAAAATGAAGTTTTCAAGAGTTGAAGTCCAAATTGGTGTCAGCACCTGTACTTACCCTTCCGTCAGCCAACGAGGGCTTTGTTATTTATAGTGACGTGTCACACCAAGGTTTGGGTTGCGTTTTGATGCAACACGGGAAGGTTATCGCCTATGCGTCCAGACAATTAAAACCTCATGAGAAGAATTACCCTACCTACGATCTAAAGTTAGCTGCAATCGTCTCCGCGCTTAAGATATAGAGACATTATTTGTACGGCATTCCTTATGAGATCTTTATGGATCATCAGAGCTTGAAGTATATTTTCACCCAGAAAGAGCTGAACTTGAGGAAAAGAAGATAGATGGAGTTAATTAAGGATTATGACTACACGATTCACTATCATCTGAGGAAGGCTAATGTTGTGGTGGATGCCCTAAGCCAGAAATCATTGGGAAAAAAAATAGAGCATCTACGAGCTGTACGAGTTGGTGCTTTATTTGAAATGCGAACGCTTAGAATCCATCTTGCCATAGAAAGGAATGGATGCCTATTAGCATCTCTTGGCCTAAGACCAACCTTATTAGATCAAATTCGAGCAGCTTAATTGACGAATAATCAAGTGGACAAGATAAGAGCAGAAGTAGCAGCTAAAAGAAAGACAGAATTTGAAGTTCGAGATGACGTATTGTGGTTCGGTCACAGAATGTATGTGGCCAATAATGGGGAGTTGAGGAGGTAGATCTTAGATGAAGCGCATAACTCAACATACACCATGCACCCGGGAAGTAAAAAGTTGCATAGAGACTTAAAGGAAAGATATTGGTAGAGTGAGATGAAGAAGGACATAGCGAATTTCATGTCAAGATGTTTAGTATGCCAACAAGTTAAGATTAAACACCAGAAGCCAGCAGGATTACTACAATTGTTACCTATACCCGAGTAGAAGTGGGTACATATTACCATGGATTTCGTAACCGAACTCCCTCGAACACCCAAGAGGAATGATGCTATTTGGGTAATTGTGGATAAGTTGACGAAGTCAGATCACTACCTACCAATAAAGATGACGTTTTCTATGGATCAGTTTGTACAACTTTATATTGATGAGATTGTTAGGCTACATGGAGTACCAGTTTCTATAGTGTCAGATAAAGACCCATGTTTTACGTCCAGGTTTTAGCCAAGCTTACAAGAAGCATTGGGGACTAATTAAAGTTTAGCACGACTTTTCATCCATAGACTGACTGTCAATCGGAGAGGACAATTCAGACCTTAGAAGATATACTTAAAGCATGTGTTCTAAACTTTGTTGGAAGCTGGGAGGAACATTTGTTACTGGTCGAGTTCGCATATAACAATAGTTTTTAGTCAACTATAGGGATGGCCCCTTACGAAGCGTTGTACGGAAAAAAATGTCAAAGTCCAATTAGTTGGAAAGAAGTCGGAGAGAGAAAGTTGCTTGGACCCGAGATAGTTCAAATTACCACTGATAAGATTAAGTTGATTCGAGAGAGATTGAAGCAATTGCAAGATAGGCAGAAGAGTTGTGTAGATAATCAGAGATGCGACCTGGAGTTTGTAGTGGGGGACCGTGTGTTCTTAAAGATACCACCATGGAAGGGTATGATTATTCCAAAAGAGTTTTGCCCTGTGAAGGTGTGTGTAAGCCCGGTAAGGGTGTGTGTGTAAGTCCTACAAAGGTATTGTGTGAAACCCGGTAAGGGTGAGGGTAGGTATTCAAAAGCATTGGGTTGTTGTTCCTTTTAAGGATAAGTGTTAGCCTTTAATGGCATTTTGAATTGTTGAATAGAGTTGTATGTTAGAAACTATTAGTTTAAACTATGGCTTTAAAGCCTTATCATGAAAAATATCCACGTCTCTTCGAGTAAGGTATGTAAATTTTGAGGATGAAATTTCTTAAAAGAGGGTAGATTATAATAACCCAAACTCAAAAATACGAATGAAAAAGAAAGAACATCTCAAAAGACAAAATAATAATAAAAATAACAAAAATATCCTTAAATGGTCGGTCACCTTGGGATTTGTGCATAAAAATTCACTTTTTGCCTTTTTAGCTCACAAATGAGAAAAAATTGTACAAATTAAGCATTATTATGATTCAAGATTTTTTTAACAAGTAATATACATAATAAGATAATAATATAGGTCAACAAAAGCAAACAAATCATTATTTAAAGTTCATACACAATAAATAAGTCAAAAAATCAATTCTTGTCAAACTAGCTTAATTTAACTTGAAAGCTTATAGCTATTTAATCAATTCCTATAAAAATTATGATAATTTATGAAAATACTAAATTAATCATAAACAAACTAAAATAATAGGTTTTAGAAGGTAAAGATACCAAAAAAATACACAAAATTAATATTTTAGGAGTTTTCTCACACAAAATTATACCAAAACATAATTTAAACCCTAAATTAATGCAAAATAGCTTTTTGGCTACCCCAAACCTGTCATGGCCGAAATCCCTACTGCCCAAAGTCTGAAATTGTATGTCTCAAAAGCATCCCACCTCCCATGCAACTAATGAGATATTAGAAAAATCAAAAAATTTGATTTATAATCATAATTACTCCCACTATCAAATTTCTCTATAAAATACAACCAAACACTCCTTTCTCCTCCATGTATTTTTGGCACTAAGAGAGAGAGAGAGAGAGAGAGAGAGAGAGAGAGACTATAAAGTTGTATCTTCAAAGCTCTCCAAGAGAAGAAGAAGAAAGAAGAAGAAAGAAAGAAGAAGGAAGGAGCCAAGGGAACTAGAAGACATTGAGTGAAAGCTAAGTCCTACCGACCTTTTACCCTTAACCAAATATTTCTAAGGTAAGTAAACCCATAAAACCATCTGTTAATCTCACACAAAAATTTTCTTCAACTCATCTCTTAAAATACAAACAAGAATAAGAATCAAAATATCAAACAAAAAGGTGTTGTGTTGAAAGAATATGGACTGTTTGTACTTTGTATGACTTTAGGTATGGTAGCATGTGGCTATTTTTGAGTTTAATAACTTGTATATATTCTGGAACTTTGATATATATGTATAAAGTACATGCATATAAAGAAAAGAAACTAAATCTTAACATACCATGAGCTAGGATACCAAAACCCTAAAAGGCCTGATTTTCTGGATATTTTAACTTTCTGTCCCAAACTTTGATTTATCATAACTAATTGTAGAAACATTATCTAAGTGTGATTTTTATATCTAGACCTATATTTTGAAGTTATCTTTCATACGAAATTGGTTTGAAATGATTTCATTGGGTTAAACTCAAGATATACCATTTTTTCTAAAAAGTGTCAGATTCTGACTACCCTGATTTGCAGACAGACAAACCCTAGGTTAGCATGTGAACCGAGCTTAGGTTAAAACATGAAATTTGTAGAAAACATGTTTATCTTTCTATCCACAAAACCAAAGCCTAAAATATAGAGTTTTGACAGGTCAAAACCTTCCTTAAAACCACTATTGCAAATCTGTGACTGACAAAGCTTTCCGTCACATGTTTTTGCATGACCTAAAACCTATGTTTTTTGTGACCAAATCCAAACGTGGTTTTCATGAAAACTGTATATAACATATCAAACTATGTTCAAACCAAAAATCAGACCTAGATACCCTCGGATGATCCCCTTGAAACCAGGTTCTGCTAAATCTTTTATAGCTAACTGAATCTATTTTATATAATAGCCAAACTCTTTACCTTGTTCCAAATAACTAGCCTTAGCACTAAACATGAAACTTGTAGGAGACACATTGAACAAGAACATATCCAAAAATCAGACCCATAGCCCTTGATTGGATGCCCCAAAACCGAGACCAACTGAGGCCTAAATACTGTACTTTTCTTTGCAAAGTGCTGAATTATTTTATCTTAAATGAAATAAATGACCCATTTACCCTAAGATCTGACTTTAGTGTTAAACATAAAAGTTGTAGAAAATATTTTTATCTAAATGGTATCCAAAAATTAGAACTTAACTTCATGTTTATGTACACAAAAACACTGCTAAGCTTTTTAAATTGACACTTGAGCATTTATCTAAATTTTGTTAAGTATATAGTAGCATGTTTATGTTGTGGGAAGTAAACTATAGGCTTTAATCAAATTATTTTGGATGATTAGTGTATGAAAATGATTATTTGATGATTAGAATCCATACCACTAAGTTTAATCCATGTCTTATGAATTATAGCTTGTACTTCATATACTTATACTACATGATTTAATGAGTTGCACCATATGCTATGTTGGGTTGTACAAATTTACCATGCTTAGTTGCACTTCGAAATATAAGTTGTTATATCATGAGCATTGTGAGTGTGGCACTAGAGACATCTCATGGGTTACCCCTTGTATATTTTTGAGTTGTATTTTGATATAGTTGATGTGGGGGAAGGCAGACTTTTTATCTTGATTAGTGAGTCCTAGTTGATGGGGGTGCCAACAATGGGCCATATACGTCCTGAGCCGTATCACGTCTTGATCCGAACTGTCGCTATGCACTGTAGTGATCCGAAATGTTAACGTACGGGAACCTAATGGTGCCATTCAAATTATTGTGTTAGCTTCATTTACTTTGGGCCATATACATCCTGAGCCACGTTACGTGTTAAGTTGTATCACGTCATGAGCCGAACAGCCGCTATACGTCGCTGTGATCAGAAACACTGGCGTATGGAAACCTAACGTACGGGAACATAATGGTGCCATTCGAATTATCGTGTTGGGTATGAATGACTTTGGACCATGTACGTCCTGAGCCGTATTACGCCTTGAGCCATGCCACGTCTTAAGCCAAACGCTCACTATATGCAGCTGTGATCAAGAATGTTGGTGTATGGGAGCCTAACGTATAGAAACGTAATGGTAACACTCGAAATTCGATTGGTTGACTTATAATCGGGTTGGGCATTTTCATCGCATTCATTTGCATCATGCACATGCATACTTGTTCTTATATACGCTTGTCTTGCCGTAATGGTCTAATTTATCTGTCTCCTTGACTATAAATTGTACTTGGTATTATATGATATGCGTTCTAGAATATTTTGTTGTGAGTTTGGATAGAAGTTTTAGGGAGTTTGCTTCTGAATTTTGGCTCATGGCATTTGTGCCACAGGTGAGGAGGAAGAACTTCTTGAGGAAGTCGCACCTGAAGAAGAAGGAGGTTTTGAAGAACAAGGTGAGTGATAGGAACTAGCCGATCCCGATGATTCAAGTTGAAGAATTTGAAGTTCACCCCTTTTATTCTTTTTGTTTAGTGTCCACGAGCTCATTATAATTTTTGTTGAATCTTTTATGAAACTGTAATCGTTATGTATTTTGAACAGTTCTAAACTCTTAATGAAGTAGCACTTATTATATGTAACTATGAATAAATAGCTAGAATATTTTCTTTAACTATAATTATGTATGTCTCGACGTGCCCGAAAGGCAGAGCGTCACAGGTGCACCTTATGACCTTAAACTGACTCGTTGGTTCGTTCATGACCGAAAACTGACATTCATCTCATCGGTCCTTCTCACGACCTTAAATTGGCCTTCGGTCCTCGCATGACCTTAAAATGCCCCTTTTTGCCTTCCCGGTCCTATTCATGACCTAAAGTTAGCCATCCCGATCAAACTAGAGGGATCACGCAGTATATTCCCTATTCTGCCTTGTGTGTGTACTGGGTTTCAGTTTTAGGGGTTCAAAAAAAGTTTGAGTTTTTTCGTATGGCTTTTGTCCGGATGCCCCTTTCGTCCGTCTGGATGAATTGGTACAGTGCGATTTTTTGAATGCTATAGATCCTATCCCACGCCACGTTTGATTCGATTTGTATGCACCATCATTGATTCCTAGGATTCTGTTCCCGTCAGGGAATACGATAAAAGATCTAAGCCAGAGATAAGATTTTCGGTTTGCCGTGTTAATCTTCATATTCAAGTTCAGGTGTTGAAAATGAGATCAAATCAGAAGACTCACATGTATAACTATATTTCGCCCTGTGTGTACTAGTTTTTCAGTATCAAGTTGTTCAGGGGCTTGGGTTTTCGTCCATCCAAATAGGATAACAGAGTTTTTTTGTTGTATGCTTGTTTTCTGCGATTGTTGATTCGATTCATATGCATTATCACTATTTTTGGAATTCTGGTCCCTTCAGTTGGTATTAGAATAGTCTTTGATGCTGCATATGGGTTTAATCAATACCATGTTGTCTACATCAAATGATTCTTACATATGGGTTACAGGTAGATTGAAACAGTGCTACCTTTGTTTTGCAAAGTTCTATCCTAGCTTTATGGTCACTTGTGATTGTATGTTTGATTACATGCTTGTGATTATGGTTTTTGCTTTCCACAACGTTTGGATCGTGGTAGAACAAATGTGAACTCCATTGGAGGCATAGGATCATATGTAATCTTCTCTCTCTCTCTCTCTCATAGATTTGGATGTGACTTCCTGATATGGAGGCTTAGGATCCTTGTTGTAATCTCAAGCAGGTTGAAGATAAAGACCTGGATGGACTTTTGGTTCCCCGATATTGATCTTCAAGAGTTTTTTCAATGTTTTGAAGGAAAAACTAGTTTGTGGATAAAAAACAGCGCGGCTAAGCTTGTAAAATGAAAACCAGATGCGTCGAATATGAATCAGGCGCCGATTGCGCGTGGAGCACTAACAAGTGGTGCTCAACAGGCTTGTTGGGTATATGTTATGCATGGGTTGGGCCCTAGCCTTTAGAGAGCGGCACTCGACAACTTTGTAAGGCATCAATTGGGAACTGGTTGGGCGCCACCCTCCATGTCACACCCCGCTCAACAAAAGGTACTCGACCTTTGCAGAGGGGTATGATCCCGCCATAGGCCCATCAGGCTTGGAAAAAAGATAAGGCTTAAAACAATACTAAGAGACCAAACATGTATTTCTAGGCAACCACTAGCTTTTAATTAAAGGGATAAACATTATCTTCTAGGGACGCACCATCCCATTGACATACATTGTCTCCAAAAATAACATAACCTTTAGTTCTCATACATAAAGTTTTAACAAGACCAAAAACTAAACAAAAGAAAGCTAACCAAAACAATCGTCCAACATCAGTTTCAAAACTACTTAACGACGCCTGTGGTGGACCAACACCTAGCCATTCCTGTCATCTGCAATCACAGAGGTTATAGGAGAGTGCGCTTAGCATTATCATGAACAGATAAGACAATTATTTAGTTAAAGATAAATGAAAACACTTTTCTAAAAACAATTCATCATACTTTCCACAAAAACATAGAAACCAATGCATTCGCTTTATCGTATAAAAATATCACAAGTTAAACAGAACCTTGTCAGTATAGAAAAATGTTTCTTGTCTCAATCGCCATAATTTACCGAACATTCACTTTCTCATAACTAAAACCCAAACCTCAATAGTGTCCAACTAGTCGTCAACCTCATGATCAGAAGTTCTAACGGTACCGTAACCTCAATTCATAATACACGGATAATAACATGATGGAATGGGGGTCATTCTCCACCAAGCATGAGGGTATGTGCTATAACCTGGGACTCAGCGTAAAAGCTTTTAAGGCAAAAACCCTCGCTCAACGAGAAGCCTCCCATTTAGGGACAAATTAAAAACCTATAGTTGGGTAACCTCCTCTAACGGAATATAAATGGCTAAAAACCCTTGTAACTTGGCACATTGGAACAACCACACAACATTGACAACAGTTTTATAAAAACATCATGCTTGTTTAAAAGATCATAGATAGCACACTTAAATTAAAACATCATGGAATTTGAATCAATTAGTTCATGCTATCATTCAATAAAATTTATCATAGTTCAAAACATGCGCATCGAAGTATTTTAAAGCATCATTCATAGGTTTAAGTTCAAATTAATGGTTAAGCACTCTTACCTTATCTTATATGCGTATGAACCGAGCCACCACCGATGAGCAAAGCTGGATCCTCGGGTATTACAACCTCCATGCCTAACAAGCAAAACATGACGTAACCACTAACACGGAATTCTACCCCATTAGAACGTGAAGTACTAAGATGATTCGAATCGTTGAATGTTTTCTATGGCTTTAGGGACCATGGTTACCTCCTTTTTAAGTCTAAGAGACACTAAGCACTCGCTCCAATCTTAGCTTGTTTAAGGATTTAACTTAACTATTTTTATCATTTTCTTCTAAAAGTTTAACAACTTAATTTCAAGTTGCAGCAAGTTTGTGATGCACATATACCTTAAGTTAGATTATGGTTTTTGGTCATAATTTAGATAAAAATATTTTCTACAACCTTTATGTAGAACACTAAGACTCAATCCTAAGGTAACTAGGTGATTTAGCCCTCACAAGTGAAAACGGTTCAGCACTACTTAGGAATTTTACTGAAAATGGGTCTCTATTTTGGGGCATCAAATTAGGTCCTAATACGCTCAATTGTGGAGGCATTTTAGTTCAAGATGTCCTCTACAAGTCTCATGAATAGGGCTTGGGGTAGTTCTTAAGAAAAAGTTGGAGAAATAACTCGATTTAGAAAATGTGTTCAAGAGGCGTCAAACACTCAGCAGAGTTAGTTTTTAACAGAGGGTTTAAAACTCATTTTCGGTATCATACAGAGGCTTTTGAATCTAATGTTTGGATAGAAACTAGATTACGATGTCCCTAACATTTTTCAGGAAGACAACTTTTGAATAAGATCATTAAAAACAAAGGTTTTAGGTTGCACAAAAACATGTGACAGATAGTTCCTTTAATCGCTCAACAATAATAGAGCGTTTCAGAGGTTATTTGACCATTCAAATCTCAACATATTTGGTTCATTTGTGGTGGGTAGCTAGATAAATATGTTGGTTCCAACTTTCTTGAAGACACCTAAGCTTGGTTCACGTTTGAAAATAGGGTTTTTGTCTCTACAACACATACTGGTCTAAAAATGAAATGTTTTGATAGAAAGGCTATATCTCAAGTTCTATCTATTCAAATCAGTTCAAACAAATTTTGGATAAAAGATAAGTTAAGCATCTAGGTCTGAACATAAAGAACACACTCAGATTAGGTTTCTAGATTTAGTTAGGATTTTTCAAAAATAGGGATTGAGCGCTCAAAAACCTTAATCTCGGGCCTTGTTGCGTTCTAGCCTTCTAGCATGGTGTGTGACATGTTTTTGTTGGAGACAAACTGTCAAGATCATTGATTTGTAAACGATTTTTTGAAAAAATAAAACTGGATGAGCAATTGCCGAAATAGGCTCCAGATTAAAACTTTTTGATGTCGAACGATCAAAATAAAAATTTGTGCCACCACAGTTAATTCTGATAAATTCCTTTTGGTCGATTCTTCAACTACGAACTTTGATTTTCCTAGTTGAAGCTTCGGTCAGACCTTCTACTATATTCCCGATGTGATTTTCGAACGTAATGTAAGTTATGATCCTTCAAGAGCTGATACCGATAAAACCTGGATAACCTTAGTCTTAGAAGACATTCTATGAATTTGGTTCAATCGACCAGCATATTTATAGAGTTACAGTAGGGACCTGTGGAGTAATTATGACAAAAACTTTTAGTGTAATCTACATATCCATCCAGCAATTTTCGCAAATATGCAAACCTCTCAGCGATTTCTGTAATTATGAAGACCTTGTAGCGGTTTCTGCAATTTCATAAAATACTAAATTACAGTTCATATCATTAAAGAACTGTAACTGCACTCTTAGACATAATCTCAAGACCAATTTGCATTGAGCTCCTATTATTAAATGCTTAACTCATCTCTTTACGTTAAGATTCTCAATACCCGCTAATTAAATTTAATTACTAATAATCTAATTTAATCGACATCTTTAAAATTCCTTAAGTCCTTTCGCTTAACTCATTTGACTACCGAATAATTAAATCCACCTACAGCGTTTGGCCCAGTCAAAACTTATAAGCTTCTTTAAGGAGGTATCGTCAATCCTGAATAATCGAGACGTGGATTCTGTCAATAATTAATATTCACCATATAATTAATACCACTATCCAACTCATCGAAACTATTGACCCTTAAAAGAATGCATTCTCTAATGAATTAAAATAACGAAAATATTAAATATACGCATATAATAATTATTTCGGGATTAAGATCATAAGCATTCATAATAATCTTAGGGTGTGAATTAATTTATATATTCAGTATAAAATTAATTACCCCAATGTGGTCCTATTCAATACATACACAAGGTACTTGCACGGAGAGTCGGAACAATAGACGACGCTATTATCTGTTACCCGTAACCAAGACAAGCCTACTAAAACTCTGTGCTACAGTCGTACCGATGGTTTGTCCATTTCCATCTAAAGTGTGAACAAAAACTTATATTCTGTAAGAACCTATAATCTGTTTTTCTGTGTGCAAGTCGTACTTTACACACCAGATTAACATTGTACAGAATAAAGGACAACCATGCATAACATTAAAGAAATGATATTTGCATACATTGCTCATTAAGATTCTCATAAAATAAAAAATTAATTTTATTAAAATAAAATTAATTACTATAACCAAATAAAATTCATGATTTTTAGTATACAACCCTAACAATCTCCCACATATACTCAAAATCATGCTGTCATACATCTGACTCTCATACCCTCTACATGACTATCAAAAGTCTTAGCCAGTAGACTCTTTGTAAAAGGACCTATAAGGTTGTTCCCTGATGCAATCTTGGTCACAACAACATCACCTCTCTGTACAATTTCTCGTATCAGGTGATTCTTATGCTCAATGTGTTTTTCTTTCTTGTGAATTCTTGGCTCCTTTGAGTTTGCAACCGCTCCACTATTATCACAATAAAGTGTAATAGTCGATTGAACTGAAGGCACCATATCTAGATCCAACAAAAAGTTTCTGAGCAAAATGGCCTCCTTGGCTGCTTTAGAAGCTGCCAAGTACTCGCCCTCCATGGTAAAATCAACAATTCAAGACTGCTTGATACTCCTTCAACTTGTAACTCCACCTCCCAAGGTAAACACATATCCTAAATAGCATGCCTCGATCGGAAGACGTCTACAATCCATCGTTTGTCCAGATAGGTTAATTTCTATTAATTTTACTATCTAGGTAACAGACCATGCCAAGTAAAATTAAATGGCTGGCATAGTTTTGGTTTAGAAAATAATAGAACTTACTCAGATGGAGAGGATACTATTATTTACAGCTAAGTGTTAACCACCACTTAATTCAAAATTAATTGCTTCGCAATAAACCCTTCAGATGGAGAAGTGATCTACACTAACAAGTATCTAGAATTATCCTACAAGGAGGTTCGTACTGGTGATACTGCAATTAATCCTATTCGATGGGGAGGAAGGCCTTACTGCCAACACGTAGAATTAATTACATCACCTACAATTGGTGATGGAGACCGCGGAATTTATCTGTGAATAAATTTTCTCACCTACTTAGATTTTTAAAATATTTTTTAGGGTTATAAAAATCCGTTTAATTAAAATAAATTTTTTAATTTTGAAAAATCACATGATCTGAAAGATTCCAAAATATCTTTCTGTGTATATGATCCAAAAGATTCCGATTTGTCAAACTATCTTTTCGAGTTTTAATGCGTAACAAATAAAATTACCGATGAATGTACAATTTTTTCTTCGCTTTAAAGTTAAGGTTGTGATTAAAGACATTCAAATATTTTATTTTTACGTTACACATTTTTTGAAAAAAAAAATTTATTAATATAAAATATTTTTCCGTTTAATTAATCCAAAATCTGGAATTAATTTTCACGTATTTTCAAGATATCCGATTTAAAAAAAATAATCTTAAACGTTTAATTTTGTAAAAATAAAATATCTAAAATTTTTCCATTTAATTAAAAAAATTTAGTTAAAAAAACTTAATTTTATTTTCCTTTACAAAATATTAATAAAAACCAAATTTTTTAAAAAAATTTAGTTAAAAAAACTTAATTTTATTTTTCTTTACAAAATATTAATAAAAACCAAATTTTTTATACTAATTAAAATAAATAGAAAAAATAAAGCAGATATACATCATCTACGCAATTTATATAAATAAAAAATGCAAGATATGTATAAGTCCCAGTTTTATAATCAAACAAAAACTCTTTTGAGTTTCAATCTCCTGTTCAAAGATAAACTGTAATCTTTCAATCCTTTTCTAAATCTGCTTATGGCATCCAAGTTGTATTAGGATTTCTCGATATGCATTGTTATACAAATACAACATTCTCGAGCCTCGAAAACATCAGAAAACATCGGCCAAAATAGCCCTGAACACAAGCACCACCGCTGGCCCACCTGCGCCACCGGCGCCGCTGCATGCCGCCACTTCAGGCAGCTTTTGCCGCCTATCTCAAACTCCGTTCTCGACCCCGTTTTTTCTGAAAAATAGCTTTTGAAAAATACTATTTTTCTATAAAAACTCCAGTTCGAAAGTAGCTCAAAAAATAGCTTTCGATGGCCGCGGAAACTACCCCGCCACCTACCCTGCATCGCCGCCGAACACTGCCGCTGAACAGCCCCGGTACCCTAGTGCCGCCACCGAAAATAGTCCCGAAAAAGCTCAAAAATAGCCCTGGTGCCGCCGCCAAAAATTACCGCCGTCGTTGCCTAATTTTTCTACCATCTTTTTCGCTATTTTTTAACACAATTTTCTAGCACTGTTTGATGCTATTTTATACCTAAAAAACTATTAAAAAACAATCCCAAAATCGTCGCAAAAAAACTAAGGAAAAATAGCCCCGAATCGCCGCCAGAGCCGCCGGAGCCACCGCTGCCAGTGCTATTTTTCCCTTGGTTTTTGATGGTTTTTGGACTTGTTTTGATGCTGTTTTTAATGCCTAAAAACTGAAAAAAATTTACTAAAAAACTGTTTAAAAAATCGTTGAAAAACCACCGCGTTCTGTGGCCCAAAAAACCCAAAACCACCGCCGGTGCCGCTGGTTATGCCGCCTCCTGTTCTTCGTGTTGTTAGATATTTAAACCTATTCTTAAATATTCTAAATAATATTTAAAAATGAATAAAATTTTTTACATCGAAATCCTATGTCCTGAAGGCTCACATTCAAACTAAAAAAGCTTAAACTATCACAATTAACCTTAGAGGTTAAAAATTAAATAATAATCACCATTCAACCATTCAATCAAATATGAATAAAACAATGATCATAAAATTGGGATTAGAACGTCTACAAAACAAAGTTAACACAGTTTTAAAACTATCCGATCCCTCGATTAACCGTAAACAAAATTAAAACAGCTCTGATACCAATTATTGGAGGCAAACTGCCAAGATTATTGATTTGTAAATGATTTTTCGAAAAAATAAAGCTGGACGGGAAATCGTCAAAATGGTTTCCAAATTAAAACATTTTGATGTCGAACAATCAAAATAAAAACCCGTGCCACCACAGTTAATTCAGATGAATACCTTTTGGTCGATTTTTCAACTACGAACTTTGATTTCCTGAGTTGAAGTTTTGGTCAAACCTTCTACTGTATTCTCGATGCAATTCCCAATCGTAGTGTGGGCTACGATCTTTCAAAAACTGATACCAACAGAACCTAGACAACCTAGTCTTGGAAGACAACTTATGAATTTGGTTCAGCCTACCCGCATATTTCTAGGGCTACAATAGGGACTTGTGGAGTAATTATGACATAGACATCTAGTGTAACCCAGATACCCATCCAACGGTTTCTGCAAATATGTAAATCTCTCAGTGGTTTCTATAATTATGAAAACTTTGCAGCGATTTCTGCAATTTTCATAAAATACTAAATTACAGTTCATACTACTAAAGAACTGTAACTGCACTCTTAGCCATAATCTCAAGACCAATTTGCATAGAGCTCCTGTTATTAAATGCTTAACTCATCTCTCCACGTTAAGATTATCGATACCCGTCAATTAAATTTAATTGCTAACAATTTAATTTAATCGGCATCTTAAAATTTTTTAATCCATTCTGCTTAACTTATTTGACTATTCAATAATTAAATCCACCTGCAGGGTTTAGCCCAGTCGAAACTTATAAACTTCCTTAAGGGGTATCGTTAATTCCGAACAATCTAAACGTGGATTCTATCAATAATTAATATTCACCATATAATTAATACCGATATCCAACTCACTAGGACTATTGACCCATAAAATATCGCACTCTCTAATGAATGAAAATAACGAATATTAAATATACGCAAATAATAATTATTTTGGGATTAAGAGTATAAGCACTCATAATAACCTTGGGATGTGAATTAAATTATATAGTCAGTATAAAATTAATTACCCCAATGTGGTCCTGTTCAATACACACAAAGTGTACTAGCACAGAGAGTCAGAATAATAGATGACGCTATTATCTGTGTACAAGCCGTACTCTATTTACCAGATTAAATACTGTACAGAATAAAGGACAACCATGTATAACATTAAAGAAATGATATTTTCATACATTGCTCATTAAGATTCTCATAAAATAGAAATTTAATTTTATTAAAATAAAATTAATTACTAAAAGTAAATAAAATTCATGATTTTTACTGTACAACCCTAACGGTTTTGGCTTATTTTCTTTGCATGCATGGTTTGAATTCTCATATATCAAAACTCCAGAACTTAGGGATGTCATGAGTCTCATAGAAAACCTCATACAAACTCAAAAACACAACACACTAAATAGCCCCAAAATCTCACTATGATGCCTTAATTTTTTATGTTTTAGGTCATGTTTGGGGCCAGGATAAACTAGCTGGGATAGGACTATTTTGGTATAGTTCCGTATACACCTGTGTTTGGGCTCCAATTGTCTATGGAATATTTAGTCCTCCTTAACTAACTTTATCACTGAATAGAGGGACTAACTCTATCCTGTGGAGGGGGAGAGTTTAGTAAGTAGGTATATCTAATGGGAGGGATAAAAAAGGATTTTACATTTGTGCCCTCCTCAATTAATTCCATAACACTATTGGTATGCTTTAGTCTGTTGTAATTGGAAGCTGATACTGCTAATGAATTTGTTCCAATTGTCACAAATTGGAAATTATCCCACATAGCTGGTTAGGCACAAAATTTATGTAGTAGTGATTTTATTGTAATGTATTCATGCTTAGTTAGCCACAAATTGGCAAAAAAAAATTTTTTTTGGGTAAAATGCAAGGGCATTTTTGTACATGACTAAACTTAATTGGACTCAAAAATCTGCAAACCAAACAATGTACTATTTATCCTTAGGTTATCCCATTCTAAACTAAACGTCATTTGGTACAAAAAAATACTACACTAATAATTTAATTCATAATACTTCTAGTACTATTAATCTGAGTACACTAATTATCCTATAAAAATAGTCCTTATACCAAATGAGGCCTTAGTTCTTGATCTTATATTTGAGTTTGAGATTGGTGGGAAAGATATTTGAGATGTGTAAGATCAGAGGTATACAAGTCTTTCTTACCTTGTTGTCGATTACATCTTTGTGATTGAAAATTATGGACTTAGCTTGAGCTCCATAGATCCTCCAACTCCAAATCTCATTGGTTCTTCCTTTCTTTCTTCTTCTTCTTCTTTTTCTTTGTTTTTATTTTCTCTACCTCTCTCTAGGTGACCGAATTTAAAGAAGAGAATTGGAAGGTTTAGATTGCCTTTTTATAGACAAGGTTAGTGGAGGAAGCTTATTTAGGAAGCCTCATTAACCATGGGTTAAATAGCCTAACCTTGGTTCAATTAAACTAACTTGGGTTCATGAAACTTGGCCACCAAGTTGGGCACAAGTCCCAATGGTAGCCGGCCATTTGAGTGCTCCCCCTTTTTTTATAAATAATAATTTTCTTTTATTTTATTGAAAGAGAATTTTGGGAATATTCTAATAGGTTCGTTTCTTGACCTTTCAGGCCTAACCCTTGTGGGTCTTACTCCATCCCGGGTCTATACATTATGGTTTTAATATATTTATATGTGGGTCTTACTCCATCCCAGGTCTCGGGCTCAAGAAGGTCAAACGGTCGGGTTGGCTTTACTTATCGAAATTAGGTTCGAGATTTCGTTTTTTTAAAAATGTTCTCTCTTTTCTATTTGTATCAGGAGTATTAGTTATTACAATCTACCCTCCTTTAAGAAATTTTGTCCTTAAAATTTACATACCTTACTTGAAGAGATGTGGATACGTTTTTTGCATATCTTCTTCCCGCTCTCACGTGGCTTCTTCCACCGAGTGACTATGCCATAACACTTTTACGAAAGGGATGATTTTGCTTCGTAGAATTTGTTCTTTCTTGTCTAGTATTCCTGCTTGCTCCTCTTCATACGTAAGGTCGGGTTTTCAGATCGATAGGCTACATTGTTAGCACATGAGAAGGGTCTGGCATGTTTTTCCTCAGCATCAAGACGTGGAATACATTGTGCAGTCTTGTTAAATCTAGTGGCAGGGATAATTGATATGCTGTGCTCCCAACTCTCTTGTTGATTTCATACAGTCCAATGTATCGGGGTCTCAGTTTTTCTTTCTTCCCAATTCGCATCACTCCCTTCCATTGTAATATCTTTAGGAACTCACGGTCTCCCGCTCTAAACTCCAGGTCGCGTCTCTGATTATCTGCATAACTCTTCTGTCTATCTTGGGATTGCTTCAATCTCTCTCGGATTAACTTAATCTTGTCAGTGGTGATTTGAACTATCTCTGGTCCAAGCAACTTCCTCTCTCAAACTTCTTCCCGTCAGATTGGGCTCTGACATTTCCTCCCATACAACACTTTGAAAGGGGTCATCCCTATGGTTGAGTAGAAACTATTGTTATATGCGAACTCGATCAGTGGAAAGTGTTCCTCCCAACTTCCAGCAAAGTCTAGAACGCATGCTCTGAGCATATCTTTTAATGTTTGGATTGTCCTCTTCGATTGACCGTCAGTTTGCAGATGAAAGGCCATGCTAAACTTTAGTGTAGTTCCCAACGCTCACTACAAGAAAATACACTTTTGCCGACCATTTTTGCCGACCAAATATTGTTTGGTCGGCGAAAGTATAGACTTTTCGGGACCAAATACAGTTTGGTCGGCAAAGGTGTCGACTTTTTGCGACCAATTACACCATGGTCGGCAAAAGTATACTTTTTCGCGACCAATTGCATTTTGGTCGATGAAAAAGTATAGTTTTCCGTGACCAAATTGATTTTAGTCGGCAAAAGAGTATAGTTTTCCGCGACCAAGTTAATTTTAGTAGGCAAACGTATTTTTTCGCGACCAAGTTGATTTTGGTCGTCAAACGTATAAGTTT
The DNA here is from genome assembly GCA_032270985.1 of Heliamphora pulchella. Classification (NCBI taxonomy): domain Eukaryota; kingdom Viridiplantae; phylum Streptophyta; class Magnoliopsida; order Ericales; family Sarraceniaceae; genus Heliamphora; species Heliamphora pulchella. The sequence goes on along the minus strand of JAULJZ010155650.1, from coordinate 7,522 downwards.
CCACGACCAAATTGAATTTGGTCGGCAAAAGAGAATAGTTTTCCACGACCAAGATGAATTTGGTCGGCGAAAGTAAACACTTTTAGGCCCAAACTTTGTTTTGCGGGAAGTTTGGTTTCAATACTCTTAAAAAAATATTTTTTAATTCTTTGATGACCAAAATATTATTTGGAAAAAATTACTTGTAACAAAACCACATCGAATTACCTATATTGTTATTAATTTTTTTCTATTATGATTGCTCGAAATCAATAATAGTTTACATTCCAAAAACTATCTTTATAATAGTTTAGATTTTAATTTTAAAGCTTAAAAAATTATAAAATTAATTATATAACTATCAAAAAATACCTAAAAATAGTAATAAAAAATAAAAATCTCTTATCTTGTACTATTGTTATGTATATTTACTATTAAGTAAAAATAACTTTACACTCTTCACATTATATACCTCTTAATAAGTTTTATGCAAATGTTTAAAAATATATAATTTTTTATTTTTTAAAATAAATATCTAATAGTATTAATTATTAAAAAAATATTAAACTTAAATTATGAGGACCGCAAGTTTAGCTAGTTATATATATGTTTAGGATAATAAAAATTAATTTGATAATTTCATGAATAATTTTGAGATCAAAGATAAATTTAACTATTTTATAACTTTATTTTTTAATTTATATATTTGTAAATATTTTTATATACAATGTACAAATTATATTTTTAACAAAAGAATGGAACCTTAGTTATGTAAGTGTAAGTAAGCCTCTAATCATATTCTCATCTCACTCTTAGACCAGAGTCTCAGCATCTCCAGTACTCTCAATCTGAACTCTCACGCCGCAGGCCTCCCCGCTGACGCCTCTCCACCGACTCTTCCTCGCCAATGTCTCCCCACCAACTTCTCACCGCCGACGCATCACCGGACGTCTCACTACTCGGCGCCTCGTTGTTTCTTCATTCAGGACTCACGATGCTCGCGCATCATCGCAACCCTAACGCCACATCGTTTATTTGTCGTCTCTCTCGCCAATTGAACAATGAAATCACTGTAGATACTCAGCCCTCTCTTCATCCGATCTCTCTCACTGCCGTTGCGATCTCTATCACTCGCTGCTCACTGCCGCTCTGATCTCTCTCTCTCTACAATGGCCACTGCCGCTGTAGCGACCTGATACGTCATAATATTTATTTATTATTAATTGTTTTAACCTAATTAAAATTACTAGAATTATTCTCTAATAGTTTATAGCGCATGCCGTATGCTATTGGCATGGGAAGGGATCTCAGGATATTAATTGGTGATGAATTCGGAGGTACCAAAAAAATTTCATGGTGACGATTGAATTAATTTATATTAATTTGAAGAGATAAGTGAAATGAGTTTTTACAATATGCATAGATAATGATAGTAGAATTTAAGTAAAACTTGGAAACAGAAAAATTGATTTATTTAAAGGAAATTCATATTAATGTTAGTAGAGTGGAGAATGGAAGTGAATTATTTTATGCAAATTAAGTTAATTGAAATAAGATAAAGATTAAATAAGGTGATTAGTTTCTAATTAAAATGAATATAATTTTAATTAATATATATATATATATATATATATATATATATATGTGTGTGTGTGTGTGTGTGTGTGTGTGTGTATGGTGAAGCATTCTAGTGAATTAAAAACAATAAATAAATAAATAGGAGAAAGAATAAATTCTCATCTTAGCCGAAGTTGAGAGTGAGGGAAAACAGAGAGAGGAGAAAAAAACGGAGCGCGCGATCGCCGCGCCGCCTCCCTTCGCCCCACCACTGCGCCGCCAAAGCCGCCTTCCCCACCCTTCCCTGTCAGCGACCATGCCCTGGCCATCACCAGCCATCGCCGCCGACATCTTCTTACTCGATTTCTCATTTCTTTCTTTGCGTAGTCGCCATGGAAGGAGCTTCAAGCTCCGACACCCGCTCTTCTTAAAAAATTAACAAAATTTCTCACAAAAACCAGACGACGCCAGCACCAAATATAGCAACACGCTGGGAGAGCTTCGAGTTCAAGCCACCTAGGAGCCGGATGTACGTTGAGCCAAAAAGCTAGGGTTTTTGAGATTTGGGAATTTTGCTCCAATAAGGTAGGATATGGACTAATTAAGGTGTTTTGCTCTGATTTGTGTTGAATTTGAATTAGAACCATATAAAATTATGAGTTCCCTTGAGATTGATTAAAACCCTAGATAAGTTTGAAATGGTGTAGACTGGATTCATAGCAATTATTTAATTTTCTGGTGTATTGAGTTGATTTTCTGAAACTTGGATTGGGAGTTGATATATGGATAACTCATTGAGATGTTTGAGCCCTTAAACATTAATGTGTCATTTGGAAATTAACTTATGATTGATATGCAAGATTTGTGAGCTGGTGAAATCATGGAGTTGAGTTAATTCATAGTTTATTCGATTGGAGCTTTGTTTAATTCGGATGAACAGTGATTGAGCTGAGAATGATAAAATGGGAGAAGTATGAAAATCCTAATCAATCCACGGTCTATTTAATTTGATTTTTTTTTTAAAAAAAAAGTGTTACGTTTCTGTTGGCAATCTAACTAAACCTTAAGTATATTTAGAGTGATGAAACTACGAGAAATTTATGTCAAGCTTATGATCTAATGAGTCAAGGGTTTGTAAAGATTAGATGAAAAGAGTAATAAGATAAATCTTAATTTGAATAAATAGTTGGATAAATGGTGAAGTGTGTTGAAGTTTTAATATAAAGAACTAATAAGGTTATGAAAAGATGACATACTCGGGTCTTATAAAACAGTATAAAATGGAATTTGGAACGAGGACTATTGAATAGAAATAACGAGTTAAATCCAATGATTAATGATTATAATTTGAGAATTGATGATTGTATTTAGTGTATAAGCTGGATTATATTTAGCGTATAGGACACGGTAACATTGAGAGTTTAACCAAAAGTCTGACAGAAGCATTTTAGGAATCGAGGTAAAAGTTCCTAACTACCTTGGTAATTTTTTTCCTGTAGGCTTAAGTTATGCAGGTAATAAGTGTCAATGTATATGAGAATGGTTTCAACTTTCAAGAAATAACGAAGTGTGGTAAAAGTTTATGAGAGGTGTTATGTTCCCAGACCATACTTTAGGCTCACAGTGTTTTAACCCCTCTCTCTTTTTCTCTCCGTAGGAAGGTATGCTCATCCATTATGACCCCAGAGAACACCGAACTGATTCGGAAGTCCATATACATGCTTATTTTCACTTTCAAGAACATTAAGGTATGTTTTTGCTTGGCATTTTTCTACATCCTTACCCGACTTTACAATTCACTAATTAATGTTGTTTCTTTTCCTCATTGTTGCAGTTTTTATCATTGTTGTTTTTGTTTTGTGTTAACCCTCTTTGCATGATTGCAGAGTATAAGCTATGATATTTTGAGATTTACGAATGGTGAAGCTACGAGACGGAATTTTAGAATTTCTTATAGAGTCTCTCAGTAGGCTGTTGTGAAATGATGGAGAGTTGGATGTGGGGTCATTTTCTCACGCAGCACCAATTGACTTATAACCGTGCAGTTATGCTTGTTTGCTATTTCAGAGTACAGAAGTTTTAGAGTGACTCCTGATAAACCTTCTATTTTGGCTACGGTGAACAGAAGTTTGTGCTGAGCCACCTATCAAATTGTGGTATATGCTAGGAAAATCAAATCTTAGTAGTATTCTTGAATGTTTGGAAGTGGTGACGAGTTCATTTTAATATGTTCAATGATAATATCAAAGATGTTTTATCATTTAGATGAACACTTGTAATATGTTTAATATTTTGTTTGAAAGATGTTTATTCAGATTCGGTATTTTGTGGATAATGTTATGGTTTGAATATTTTTGTTGAATGGAATTGATGATAGTTTATTTGTTAAAATTTTTTGTCCGCGAAAGGTATTCAAAAAATTTTAAAAATTTTGCCGACGACACATGCCAAAACACCTTTGTCGACCAAATGGACTTGTTGGCGAAAGGCATTGAAAAACTTTAAAGGTTTTTGCCAACGATACTATTTGGTCGCCAATAACACCTTTGCCGACTAAATGCTTTTGTCGGCAAAGGTCTCTTTACTTTTGCCGACTAAATAATTGGTCGCCAATGTCTCTTCTTTACCGACCAAATTGTTTTAGCGACTAATTAAGTTTGTCAGTAAAAGTATGTATTGTCGACTAAAATATGGTCGAGAAAACTCTGGTATCATTGGCGACCAACCTGATTTTGGTCGGTAAAAGTCTTTACCGACCAGCCTTTGTCAACAACAAGGGTGGCCAAAAATTTTAGTCGGCAAAATGTTTTTGGCGACCAAAAAATAACTTTTGCCGACTAAATATTTGGTGGGCAAAAGTGTATTTTCTTGTAGTGGCTTCTTGTAGACTTAGCCAAAATCTTGACGTAAAACGTGGATCTCTGTCTGATACTATAGAAACTGTGTGATGCCCCGGCTCCCGGCTACATTGAGACATACATATACATACAATTAGGGATATGTTAACATTTCATTCATAGATAATCATTATAATATTACATCATTTGAGTCTCGAAAAGCTCGCAAAATACATAAGCATTACAGTTTCGCAAAGGAGATTACAAAAATTACGAAGAACGATCAGAAAACTGTAAAGAACGAAACAAAAAGCGTGGAGCTCTTCATCTAAGCTTCACCCGGGTCTGCTTGCTCCGTGAACTCACCTTGGTCAACTTATTCTTCTTTGTAGAGATCTCCTTTCTCTTCACATGTGGCACGAAGCCATGAGCCAAAGCCCAGAAGAAAACTCTCCAAACTCTCTAACCAACCTCACAGCACAGACTCACCACAACGTATTTCATACGACACTTAAAGCATTTATAAATCAAGGGGACAGGAAAAGATATAAATACAGTATGCATGTAAGTATTAAACAACTAATTATGCATGTAATGAAGAGTGCAATGCAAATGCATTTGCCCAACTTGATTATAAATCAACTAATCGAATTTTGATTGGCACCATTACATTCCCGTACGTTAGGCTCCCATACACTAACGTTCCCAATCACGGCTGTGTATAGCGGACGTCTGGCTCAAGACGTGGCACGGCTCATGATGTAACACGGCTCAAGACATACATGACCCAAAGTTAACATATGTAACACAATAATTCGAATGGCACCATTACATTCCCGTACATTAGGTCCCATACGTCAGCGTTTCCAATCACAGCAGCATATAGCGACAGTTCGACTCAAGACGAGAGACAGCTTAGGATGTAACATGGCTTAGGATGTACATGGCCCATCGTTAACACCCCCATCAACCAGGATTCACTAACCAAGATAAAAAGGTCCACCATCCCCCACATCGACCATATCAAGATACAACTCAAAATGTACAAGGGGTAACCCACAAGATGTCTCCAGCGCCACAATCACAATGCTCATGGTATATCAACTTATATTCCGAAGTACAACTAACAATGGCATGATATGCAACTAAGCATGACAAAGTATACAACTCAGCATAGCATGTGGTACAACTCATTAAAGCACTATGTACAAGCATATCAAGCATGAGTCACAATTCTCAAGATATAGTTCAAATTTTATAGCATGAATTTTAATCATCATACAATCACTCTAAAACATTAATCATCCAATTTAAATCAATTAAAATATATACTTCAATTCCCACAACAAAGACATATTCAACCATACACTTAACAATTTTAAAAGCCCACTTTTAAGTGTTAATTTAAAAAGGACAGCAACGTTTTGGGATATTTAAACTTGGAATTAAGTTTTGGTTTTTGGATACCATTTACATAAAAATAGTTTCTACAACGTTTATGTTTAACACTAAGGTCAAATCTTAAGGCAAATAGGTGAATAATTTCATACAAGTGAAAACGGTTCAGCATTTTATAGAGAAAAGTATAGAAAAAGTGTCTCAGTTGGTCTCGATTTTGGGGTGTCAAATCTTATCCTACAATCTGAATTTTGGATATGTGCTAGTTTAATATGTTCTCTACGAAGTAGCATGAATAGTGCTAAGGGTAGTTATTTGAAATAAATTAGAGATATAAGTTATTTTGTAAAATAGGTTCAGTCAGCTATAAAACATATAACAGAATATGTCTATAACAGAGGGTCTAGAAATAGTTTTGAGGGATCACCCGGGGGTATTTAGGTCTAATTTTTGGATGGAAAATAGTTCAATATGTTACCTACATTTTTCATGAAAACCACATTTGTAGTAGATCACTAAAAATATGGATTTTTGGTTGCACAAAAACATGTGACAGGAGGTTTTGTTACTCACAGATCCACAATAGTGAATTTCAGCTGTATTTTAACCTATCACATCTCAATATTTAGGGCTCAATTTTGGTAGAAAAAAAACTATACATGATATCTACAACGTTTATGTTTTGACCTAAGCTCAGATCTTGTCTTAAACTAGGGTGTTTAGGTCTGCAATACTGACTGGTCACAAACTGATATACTTTGGAAAAAATGTTATATCTCTAGTTCTACTCATTCATATCAGTTCAAACCCATTTTTTATGAAAGATAACATCAAAACCTAGATCTTGATATAAAGAACACACTTAGATCATATTTCTATATTTAGTTATGGTATTTCAAAATTCGGGGCAGAGAGTTAAAAATACTCAAAAATCAGGCTTACATGTGTTCTAACCTCGAAGCTCATGGTATGTCAATATATGATCCTTATTCTTTGCATACATGTATTTTAGACTTAAATATCATTGTTCCAGAACGTATGTAAGTTATCAAACTCAAAAATATCAACATGCTACCACACCTAATAACATACCAAATATGAATAGACCATTTTTCATCTCTACAATGCCTTTTCGATTCCTTTTCAGTTCTTGTTCTTAGATGTGTGTTATGAGATGAGTTGAGGGAAATCTTGGGTGATCTTGAACAGAGAGTTTAGAGGTTTACTTATCTTAGAAGGACTTGGTATGGTGGAAAATGAGTAGGACTTTTGTGCTTCCTTAGAGTACCTTTTAGCTTCCTTAGACTCCTCCTTTCTCTCATTCTTTCTTCCTTATTTCTTCTTTCAAACTTTGAAGAATCTCAAGAACTCACAAAATTTGGTGTTTCTCTCTCTATATTGCTGAGATATGAGGGGAAGAAGGAGTGGTTTGGGTTATGGTTTACTAGGTGAAGTAGGTAGAGGAAATAATCATCAATGTGTGTAAGGCCTTTTTTAATTTTTCTGATTTGTGATTGGTTGCATGGCTTGGCATTGTTCTTTTTAAGAAATTCGAAATCTGAATATTCAGAAAAATTAGATGGGAATTCGGCTGGGCCTTGTTTGGGTGGTTCAAAGTGCTTAATTTTTCTTTAATTACTTATTTTGTGGTGTATTGGCATTACATTGTCCAAGAAAGTATTTTTAAAATTGATTTGATGTATCTTTTTGATCTTCTAACTTACTAAAATGAATTATTTTAGTGTTATTAT
>JAULJZ010155640.1:0-28545 GCA_032270985.1 Heliamphora pulchella | reverse complement strand
AAACCTTCAAAACCAATGAAGTTGTACCAAACCATCGATAACTTGTTGCCCAAGTCATTGCCAGAAGTGGCGACCGCTAATAGAACCTTGTAGAATCTTTTTAAACATGGCGACCGCCCACTCCAACATGGCCACCGCCAACTCCAAATGGCCTAACATGCCTTAAAACGTGGCAGCATCTCATTTGTTGAAGAATTCTATAAATACTGTACCACTGCTACGTTTTTAAGGAGAGAAAATTATAGAGAGGTTTAGTGAGAGAAGCTCTGCCGAGTCACCGAGTAATTCCGAGCCTCGACGCCAAAGCCCTGCCAAGACATGAATCTTCGATAGTCCCAAACCCTAGCTTGGATCATCACCCGATGATCAAATTGCTCACCCACATCCCCAGATTTGAGGCTTCCTTAACAATCCAGGTATTCCGTTTGGATTCCCAGTCCTTCTAGCTCAATTTTCTCTCTTTTGGAGTGACCGGCTTAATATTCACGTATTCCTTTCAATTCTTGTTTTACTTATTAATTGCTACATTTATGTTTAAATTCAAGTTTTAGCTTACTTGTTTATTTATTTGTTTATTTGTATTAAAGTTTAACTAAATCATTAAATAGTACTAATATTTTTTGCGATTGCAATTTACAATGTTGTTAATCGTTATAATCTAAACACTTGCATAAAAATAGTTATGATAGTCAATATTACACCTATTTAATTAAATTCTAACATTTCTTTTCTTTTCATTTTCTTTCTTTTATGTTAATTCAATGTTCTAGCATTTTATTTTATTTTCTTTTAGTTAGTCTAATTTTATTTTATTAGCATTTTATTTTCTTTTTGTAATATTAATTCAATGTTCTATTTTATTTTCTTCTAGCATTATTTTTATCTTACTTTTTCTAGCACTTTACTTATTAGCTTTAAATTTCCTTTATAGCATTTTTATTTCTTATTTCTTTAAAGTTTTAATTTTATATTTCATTTAAATATTAGCATTTCTTTTTCTTTTTCTTTCTAATCTCAGTTCTTTTGCTAGCACCAACTTAAATGCTCTTTTAATATTAGCTTAAATATTCTTTTAATTTCATTTTCTTCTTCTTTTTCTTCTCTTCTTTTCTTTTAGTGTAATCTCCTTTTCTAAGCATTCTTTTATTACTTTCTTTTGTTATTAGTTTTTATTACTTGTCTTTTCTCTAATTAAAATATTAATTTAATTTTTCTTTGTTAGTATTTATTTTAATGTTAAAAGTTGTTTTTCTTACAAAATTTCATTTTCTTTATAGCCTTATGATCATTTTGTTTGAGCTTCTTTTTTATTAAAAAAATCGTAAAAGATTCTTTCTAAGCTAATTTTCATCCTTTAAATAGTCTCATAATTTTCTCTTTTAAAAACTCCATTATTCTTTTTATTTCTTTTATTTTATTCTATTTTTCTTATTTTGCTATTTCGATTCTTTCTTTTCATTTTGTTAAAACCTAAAAATCATAAAAATGCATAAAAATGTGAATAGTTAGGTTTTTTAACCTTTTGCATTATGTTCTTGTTTCTTCTTCACTTTTTTTTGTCTTTAGATTCTCAAAATTCTCCTTTGTTATAAAATATCTTTATTTTTGTTTTATTTATTAGTAAACTTTCTTTTTCTTTTAACATAGAATCTTTACACATCTTTTCTTTTTTTTTTTTTTTACATTTAGTAGTTACTTTAAAATTTTGTTTAAAATGGTTTAGCGTATTTTTGTTAGCAATCCATGTTTAGGTAATTTTGACAACTTTAGCATATTTTTTTTTTAACCAAAGCATGTTAGTTTAGGTTGTTTAAACAATATTGCATGAGAATGTGTTTCATGTATCCTTTAGATAAAAATTGCATGCCATAGGATTTAGGATTCTTCTTTTGACACTTATTTATTTTGGAGTGTTATGTACATATTTTATGTATTTTCTACACTTGATTTTGAATGTTCTCTCTTCACCCTCGTTTTCTTTATTTGCATGCATTTGAGAAATCATATTAAAGAACCAATGATAATTAGTAGAGGCCAATCTTACGGTTGGGCGAATGGGATGCCTAATACCTTCCCTGATTCGTACCTTAGTCCCCGAACGCTCTTTCTCTGGTTAACGTTTTAAAGATCAGTAGCCGTTTTTGTTTTTCTTAGTTTTTCTCAAAAACTAAGTGGTGACTCTATTTTCAACAAAAAGGGGTTTCAAATTTTGGTTTTCAAGGTGTTAAAATTTTTTTCCAAATATTCTTTGAATTCCTTATTTTTGAACATTTTCCAAAATGACCCTAAAATTCCAACGCCACAGTATTTTCTGGCGACTCTACTGGGGACTGGTTTCCAAACTCAAATAAGAGGGCTAGACTCGAAAACATCATTGGTTCTTAATAAAAAAATTTATTTACATTTTCGCATGCATATGCATTGTTCTTCAAACCCCCTACCTGGTCGACCTGATGCCCTGAACGTTAATCCGTTTTAGGGATTGTTGGGGAGACGGACAACTCTTGCTGACTGTACGCTATTATAGGTGCAGTAAAAAAGTTTAGGTGTACTGTTTGATCATGTCCTGTACCACTCCAAGCATGGGAGGTATATACCTGGCTCTATTCAGAAGGTACCTCTTTCGATTGACCAAAATTGGCCTTTTGCATATAGTTGCTTAGAACCTCCCATTAGGCACTGCTAACCCTAGTAGGATTATGTGTTTTCTTAATTATATATTTTAATTGCGTTTGCTAGAATTGTTTGTTTCGTTTAGGTTAGTTCCCTTTTTGGGTTCAGCCTGGGCTTTCCGTTGTCTTTTGATTAGGCTAGCTTTTCGCCTTCGAGTCTTTTCCCGGGCTTTGTTCTTCACCTTGTTCAGTTTTTATACCGTAGTTTTCTTTTCGGGGTCATGCCCGTGTTTCATTTAAAATCACTAGGATAGTTTCTCTCTCCTTTGGGTTCTTCCTGGGTTGTTAGTTTCCTCCACTTTTATTTAGACTCGCTTCTTTCGAACCCTTGCCATACTCATGTGAGCTAGCCTTGTTATCATCTTGGGGTGTTGCTTGTTTTTCTCTAGAAACCTAGATTGAACCAATCTTTTGAGGGTTAGAACTGCTTCCTCCACTGGAGTGCTGTCTTTTTAGATAAACTCCCCCTCTAGAAGGTTGTTAATCTTCTCCTTAGCCGTCGTCCCGAGTTATCCTGTTGTTATGTTGCTAGTATAAGCCTAACAGGGGCATTGTTTTAGTCTCTGTGTTTATCTGCTCGCGATTTACTGTCTTGGGTATCCGAGGTATTTGCTATCTGTCGTTAGAATGTTTACCTGGGAAGTGTCTGATACTGGTTACTCTGCTTTTGGGATCCAGGCTTCTCTGTGAATTTACCATTGGGCCAAGGAAAGTACAGTCAACACGTGTTTGGAAAAGATCAGTGATAGGTAGACTTTGTAGGATATTTGAACAGCCAACTGAGTCAGCTAAAATGGTAGAAAATGAGGTGAATTTGGCAACTCTAATCAGGGCGATTACTGATATACAGAGAGCCATAGAGCAACAGACCTAGGCTCAAGTGCAATGTCAGGCACAGATTCGGGCAATTCAGGCCCGTATTCCTGTTGTGAATGGACAACCGAATGACACGAATGAGAATGCCAAAGACTTTTGGGATGACAACCATACCGCCGATGGACTGCAAGTCGTTCCACCACCACCACGGAACCCTCGTCAGGTGATAGTTGTGGAAGAAAACACTGCACAGTCTAGAGTATCTGCACTGATTGAGAAGATCGACGGGATGGAAAAGGTCCTTAGAAAAGTCAAGGGGATCGAGGAATACATGTTAGATGTGGGGGGACTATGTTTGTTCCCAGATGCTAAACTGCTGAAAAAATTCAAAATGTCGGACATGGAGAAGTTTGATGGAACCAAAGATCCTAGAATTCATCTCCGAATATACGTTGGCACCCTCTCGCCAATGGGAATTGATGACCGGTTGAAGGCTCAGCTCTTTCACCGATCTCTTTCTAGGGTAGCCCAGAAATGGTTCCTCTCGCTCAACGTAGCAAAGACCAAAACTTATGAGGATATAGTAACGGCTTTTATCAACCAGTATAGTTACAATGTGCAACTAGATGTAACTACTCTTGAGCACGAAATGACTCAACAGGAGAACCAAGAGTCTTTTGTTAATTTTGTGACCCGATGGAAGGGTAAGGCTGCCAAGATGATGAACCGACCTTCTGAGAAAGAGCAAGTGAGGATAGTGGTGAAAAACCTGCAGTCCCCGTTGAAGCGTTATCTGATCACGCAACTACTCTCCACATTCGAGTAGTTGTTTGATGTCGGGGTTCAGATAGAAGATGCCATTCAATCAGGAGATATCGAGAAAGTTGAGTCGAGCTAGAAGCCCAAGAGGACCTTTCCCACAAATAACTAGAACCAATCTGCTACCACCAACCTCGTGTCTCACTCAAACGAGGTAAACTTGCTGAACCCATCTTCTTTCATCAAGCAGTCCAATAATGCCCAACAGCCAAACAATGGCCAACAACAGCAAAGGCCAAGGAGGGTCTTCACCCGACTCAACATTTCAATATCCACAGCCCTGAATTGACTCGTCGAGAAGAGGCTTATCAAATCATTGGACCCCATGCCTGTACCTGATCCCCTACCGTCAAGGTTCAATGCTTCTCAATACTACGCCTTCCACCAAGGTCATGGGCACCTAACTAACAAGTTTTTGAGACTCCGACATGAGATCCAAAATCTCATCGACAATAAGGTGATCCCACTGCCATCTGCCACCCTAAAGCCGAATGTCACAACTAACCCACTACCGAATCATGCCAGGCAGGCTGGGGTAAATTATATGTCTCTGAGGGAATCAGAAGACCCGAGCCAATATATCTATTCAGCATGCCTGCCATGCCCTCGTGTTTCGTCTACTGAAGACTAGTCAACATGTTCATTTGTCTTGGTTAGAGGAGGTCGAGACAGGATAGAGGAATAGAATGATAATGCCTGGGAATGTTATCGACTGCTAATCCAAGTCTACCAACAAGAGGTGGAGCGCAACGAAGAAGATGGCTGGCCGTTAAACTATCCAGCCCGACCCTATGGATTCGGCCACGTGCTTGATGGAATCACCCTTCTCCAACTTTTTGAGGTGGAGATATATGTCAACGAAATGCAGTCCTATTGGCTGGTAAGGGTCGTGCTAAAGTCAGACGGGGCCGAGTGGACTGACTTCTGGGCCACTCGGGAACATCAGGTGGACTGTATCGAAGAGGATATCTGGGAGGAAATTGATAACACATGGCCATTAAAGACGATGAGGAGAGAGAGGGAAGAATAGCAATCGACGATTTAAGCGATTTATGGGCATTTGAGAGCCCACTTGTGAATGAGTTACGACAGGGCAGTGACACAATAATAGGATTATGGGATCCTGATGTGGGGATAGAATATCTTATCAGAAGCGGGCGACATTTCAAACCAGCCTAACTAGAGAAGGGGTAACCAAGTGAAAAAGGAAAGGAGAAAGAATAGAAAGAGGAAGATGATGCAGTGTTGAGACAGTTAAAGAAGACACAAGCCAACATCAGCATTTGGGGGCTACTGATGGCCTCGTACAAACACAAGCAAGCTGTGCTAAAAGTTTTGAATAAAGCCAGCGTTTCGATAAAGGCCACCTCGGAGCAATTGATTTGATTGATTCTGCCGACGATTGAACCAAAAGTTATTTCTTTCTCTGATAAAGATTTGCCAGTAGAAGGGAGAAATCACAACAAACCACTGCATATTACTGTTAAGTGCCTGGACAAATGGGTCCCTATGACTCTTATCGATAACGGGTCTGCATTGAATGTATGTCCGCTCAGAACAGCACTCTATTTGGGACTAAAGATGGAGCAATTTATACCGAGCAATTAAGGAGTCCAGGCCTATGACAACACAAGGAGGGACATACTGAGATTGGTGTCATTTGTGATATCAGTACGACCCTTGAAAATGTCGGTCGAGTTTCATATATTAGATGTACCGGCATCTTTCAACTTGCTATTGGGTAGACCTTGGCTGCATGACCCGAGTGTCCAAGCTGTACCATCTACCCTCCATTAGAAACTAAAGTTGATAAGAAATGGGCCAGTTCTGACTATTCACGGAGAGGACAGCATTCATCCCCCAAGAGGAGGAGATGGCACAACTTTGTTGGAGGTTCAACATAGTGAAAATGATGTGCTGCTTAGTGGTTTTTAGTTCGACGAAACCCAGGCTGTTCAGATGCTGATGAATGAAGAAGAAATGTATGTCAACCCGTGGGCTATAACAATGATGAAGAAAATGTACTTTTTCCTGGGCATGGGATTGGGGTGTAAATTGCAAGGTATCCCGAAATCCATTCAGGTATTGCCAACTTCGCACCGTTTTGGTCTTTGGTATTAACCAACGGAAGAAGATCAGAAAGGGCCTAAAAGGGGACAAAGGGCCAATTATTCTGGGACACTCAATGGGTACTTCGTCAAGGAAGGGGAAGATTTCCCGTATTGCGGTTTTCTATAGTCGTGGATCGACAAAGAAACCAATCAAAAGCTGCCAGGGTTGGAGATCTTTTTCAGCCACCAGCTGTTTGACACGGAAGAGGAAGAAACAATGGAAGGAGAGAAGGAAGAAAAGAAGGCTCAAGAAGAAGACTAGGCCAACAAGTTTGATGGTACCGACATGGGAATGCTATTTAATGAGAAGATGACTTAGTTGGGCATAACTGAATCGGACTGCTTCATGATGGATTTCGGCGCACCAGCCGATTGCACCAAGCTTATCGTCGATGCGGCTGCAAAAGAAGTGAAAAACTAGACCCTCAAGTCTTGTAATACGCAAGTTGTCTATCCTGAGTCCAAGTTTGAGTCAGAATCTGTAATCGAGGGCACGTCTGTTGGTGCTCCTCTTCCTGCCTTTTCCATCGAGTTTGTAATTCCCTCTGTTTTTATTGAAATGAACAAGATTTTTGGTTACTCTGTTTTGTTAATTTATTTCATACGCTTTCTGACGATTTTGAATTCGATGGGGATATCCCCAAAGAAATAAAACTTTTAATAAAAAGAGAAGAAGAAATGCGTGCCCAACTAATAATTGAAAAAACTTTGTCAATAAATCTGGGTAATGAAGCTAACCCGCAAAATGTGCAAATTGGTTCTTCTTTATCCTTAGCTGAACAAGAACAGTTAATAACTTTATTAAAAGAATTTAAAGATGTGTTTCCATGATCTTACGAGGATATACCCGAAATTAATTTCGATATTGTCCAGCACTATCCCCTTATACCTTGATGCTAAATCGGTCAAACAAAATTAAGACGGATTCCGCCAGAATGGGCTCTGAAGATCAAAGAAGAAGTTGCCAAATAGATCAACGTTGGATTCCTAATGGTAACCGAGTATCCAGAATGGGTAGCTAATATAGTGCCAGTTCTGATGAAGGACGGTCGTATCCGAGTCTGTGTGGATTTTTGGGACCTCAACAAAGCTAGTCCGAAAGATGACTTTCCATTGCCACACATTGATGTCTTGGTAGATAATACAGCGGGGCATGCCTTGTTGTCATTTATGGATGGCTTCTCTGGATATAACCAAATTCTGATGGATCCCGAGAACAGAGAGAAGAAGACGTTCACCACGCCTTGGGGCACCTATTGTTATCGTGTGATGCCGTTCGGCTTAAAGAACGCAGGAGCAACCTATGAAAGGGGTGCCACTACTTAACTGCATGACATGATACATAAGGAGGTCGAGGTGTACGTGGATGATATGATATTCAAGTCAAAAGATCGGGATGGCCACATTATATCACTACGAAGATTCTTCTAAAGGATTCAGAAGTACAAGATGCGACTCAACCCACAGAAATGTGTCTTCGGAGTTACTGCCGAAAAAATGCTTGGATTTATGATTACTCAATGGGGTATCAAAGTCGACCCTTCAAAGATTAAAGCAATTTTGGAAATTCCTCCTCCGAGGACTGAGCGAGAAGTCAGGGGTTTTCTGGGTAAGATACAGTTTATCAGCCGATTCATTGCAAAACTGACAACTACCTGCAAGCCGCTCTTCTGTCTGCTGAAGAAAGGGGTCAAATTCGAATGGGGTCAGAAATGCCAAGACGCCTTTGATGCCGTACGACAGTACCTACAAAATCCACCTGTTCTAACTCCTCCCGAACCTGATAGGCCACTGAACCTTTACTTGTCAGTGACTGACTCAGCTATGGGATGTATGCTGGCACAAAAAGGAGAAACTAGAATCGAAAAGGCTATCTACTACTTAAGCAAGAAGATGACCTGGTCGAAAATACGATACACGCCGCTCGAAAAGACATGCTGGGCCTTGGTTTGGGCTTCCCGAAAATTGAGGCACTACATGTTGTCTTTCACAGTGAATATCATCTCCCGGATGGACCCGCTGAAGTATTTATTTGAAAAGCCAACACTTATAGGAAGGTTGACCCGATGGTTGCTATTGTTATCTGAATTTGATCTTCAATATGTCACCCGAAAGTCAGTAAAGGGCAGAGCAGTGGTAAAATTCCTGGCCGATTAACCAGCCAAAGGAGATGAAGACACAGAGTTCTAATTTCCTGACGAACAACTGATGAAAGTTGGGGATGACAAATGGACTCTATATTTTGATGGCGCGTCCAATTGATACGGCTATGGAATAGGAGTCCTTCTTGTCACTCCCGATAAATCGCATGTTCCGTTATCTCTAAAGCTCAATTTTGAAGTTACCAACAATCAGGCTGAATACGAAGCGTGTTTAGCTGGATTGGAGGCAAGCCTGGAACTAGGGGCTAGGAAGCTGGAATTCATCAGAGATTCGGCACTGGTAGTTTTGCAAGCAAGAGGAGAATGGAAGGTCAGGGACTTGACCTTGATTCTCTATCATCAAGAACTAGAGAAGCTGATACCGTGCTTTGAATCGGTGACCTTCACCCATGTACCAAGACTGCAGAATAAGTTCGCCAATGCACTGGCCACACTAGCATCCATGATTGACATACCACCCGGAGTCCGGATGAGGCATTTGATAATTGAGCAGAAGAGAAAGCCAGCATATGAAATGATAGCCACTATTGAAAAAAGCACTGACAACCTTCCATGGTACTTTGACCTTCGAAACTTTGTGGAAAAAGAAGAGTATCCCAAGTTTACCAGCAAAAAGGATAAAAGGGCAATACGACGTCTATCTGCAAAGTTTGTCATTTGCGGTGGTAGATTGTACAAACGAGGACATTCTAGAGTCAATAAGTTATGTGTCAATGTTGAAGAAGGCCAAGAGTTAATGAAAGAAATACATGCAGGAGTCTGTGGGCCACACATGAATGGAAATAAGTTAGCCAAGAAAATCCTACGACAAGGATACTTTTGGATGACAATAGAGACAGACTGCATAGAGTTTGTGCGGAGGTGTCATAAGTGTCAGATTCACGCAAACCTTATGCACATTCCCCCATCTCAACTGTACAACCTAACGTCACCATGGCCATTCTCAGTATGGGGCATCGATGTGATTGGCAGAGTAACACCGAAGGCATCCAATGGACATAAGCCTATCTTAGTGGCCATCGACTATTTCACCAAGTGGGTGGAAGCAGCTTCCTACTCGATATTGAAAGCCTCCCATGTTGCTAAGTTCATCAAGCAAAATATTATTTGCCGGTACGGAGTTCCCTATGAGGTCATCTCGGATAGTGGCTCACATTTCCAAGGGGAGGTCTTAGATCTTTTTGAGGAATACCAGATAGTGGCTCATAAGTCCTCACTATATCGGCCGCAGACCAATGGAGCAGTCGAAGTAGCAAACAAGAATATTAAAAAAATTCTGCAAAAGATGATCAACTCACATAAAGATTGGCAGGAACATCTACCATTTGCACTCTGGGGATACCGAACGTCGATCAAAACTTCAACCGGAACTACGCCATACTCTTTAGTGTACGGGATGGAAGCCGTGCTTCCCATTGAGGTGGAAATCCCTTCGTTGAGAGTAGTGACTGAGGCCAGTATTCCAGAAGTAGAATGGCAGAGGAACCGAATGGAAGAGTTGCTCTTGTTTGATGAAAGAAGGCTACAGGCTCTGTTTCATGTACAAGGTTATTAAAAGGAGGATAGCTCGAGCATTCAATAAAAAGGTCAAGACTCAGGACCTCATAGAAGGAGATTTGGTTCTCAAAGAAATCAGAGCTCCTATCTTTGACCCGAGAGGCAAATTCAAGCCAAACTGGTTTAGACTGTTTCTGATCAAAGCCATCATGACTGGTGGTGTAGTCATTATCATGGATTTGGATAGCAACGTGTTCTTCACTCCAGTTAACCTCGATCAGCTCAAAAAATATTATCCTTGAGGTAAAAATAAAGATAAAATAAAAGCTCGCTGAGTTGAAAACCAAAAAAAAGGGGGGGCAACTCAGGCAAAAGTTAGAGCAGCCTGCAAGACCGAAAACCCGAAAGGGCGATCTTTGCAAAAGTTAGGGCATCACAAAAGGACAGTGTCAATACCTGAGTGTAAACCGGACCCGAACTACGTTATGGCCTGATTCCATCTTTTTGGGATACATAGGCAGCTTCTTTTAAAGAAGTCTGGCCACATTCTTTGTCTTTAACCATTTTGAACCTGAGAAAGACCAATGCAAATTTGTTTCTGAATTCTGATAATAAAGTCGCTTAATTAAATCAAGAAACTTTGGATAAATTTGAATCGTCTTAAACATACAGTGGGTGTCTTTCATTACTTTTATCAGAATTACAAAGTTTTTGAAAATAAAATGAGGGTACGCAAGTCCCAAAACTCTACTAATAAAATAAAAAAAGAAAGCTATGAAATTTTTGAAACAAAGCAAGGGGCCTCAAGTTCTCATTCTTTTTGCTGCTTGCTTTTCATCTTCTTTATCTTTCTTCTCCCGATCCTGCATCAGCCATGTCTTGTATTCAGTGAAAAGATCGGGACACTGCAACTCATGCGTCCCCATCAATGAGCAAGATGGCTAGGCATCCTATTATGATGATAGAAATGGGGCCCATAGTGGGGATGAGAACAGACGGCCTCGAATACTGGAAAAGATGATCTGATTGCGACCGAACTGCCGCATGATTCGATGGGGGTAATAGAAGGTAGTCTGACGCAGGCTGACCAGCAGAACACTGGGGTGGTCCATAGTAGTCTAAGTTATGACAGGAATCTGCCACCAAGGGCACTGTGAAGTAATATCTGGACCGGTCAGAGAAGAAAGATACTGTCGCCAGGCTACCTCAGTATCGCATATCTGATAACGGGGGCGGTAAAGGAAAGATGCAGCACTGTGTTTGTCAGTAGGGGTTTTTGCATAAGATTTACTTTCTCCATCAGCCAGATTTGCAGCAAAAGTTACAACATTGAGAGAAAAGCTTCACAGTATGACAGAGAGCTAGGTTTGAGTTTACCTAAAGAAGTAAGGGGCTGTCGGCAAAAGTGGTAGTCTCACCACGATGAACAGCATCTAAGCCTAACAGTGTCTCAGCTAAGATAAGAGGAACGAAGTCCTTCTCCATCCACATTTGACCAGCAATGTCAACTAATGCACAGCTAACTCGCCCGTCAGGAGGGACAAGAAGATATCGGGCAAGAAGACAGAAACAAAGGGCATAACGTCGCCGCAGCTAAAAATTGAGATTACTAAGGTCACCGATAGGATAAAACCTCTCAACAAGCCATGGAATTTTAAGGCAGTCACCCAATGTCAAAAAGGAGGCCTCCATCCTAGATAGGCCACAAAGTTGCATCACCTGCAGCCTAGTTTAAAGGAAGAAGGTAGGAACCACAACGGAGCCTCGTGGAGCCAAATCTAAAATGGCAACAAATTCTTCCACATTAGGGCATAGTTATTCAAGGCCGAACTGGATGATGTGGGATTGTGGGTCCCACAGCTAAGCAGCTACTTTCAACATGGGACCATCAACCTTCATAGTCATTAGAGAAAATAGGGAGTTGATACCAAAAGGGGCAAAGTTCAAACGTTTAATTTGGGAAAATGCCTCAATCCATGCAGAAAGAGTATCAACCATTCTAAATGAGAAGTGATAGAAAATGGGGCGTCCAGGGCAATATTTATAAGGCAGGAAAAGGCAAAAAATCAAAATTTTGGCAAAAAGTACAATCAATGTGGCGACCGCCAACTTGAAAAAGCACAGTACAGTGACATCGTCACTTTGACCAGGTGACCGCCATGTTAGAAATGGCAACCGCCATGTTGGAGGTGGCAACCGCCATATTAATTGTGGCGGCCGCCATGTTTAAATATGACGGGTGTGTGTCCTTCTGCAGCTTCTGTGGCTTATATAGAATTTTGACATTTGCATTATACAGGACAGTTTGGGGCAACAAATAAAAAAGAAGCATATGACAGAGGAATATAAAGCAGTAAAATGGCACGAAGGCCCCAAAATGCAATATAGTGTATCAGAATGTAAACTGGGGCACCCAGACCCAATAAACAGCAGACTGGGGCATGTAGGCCCGTGGATTAAGTAAATGTATACAAATGTGTCAAGCTGGGGCACGCAGGCCCATCGAAACAAATGTGTCAGAAAATAAACAAAACTGGGGAAGGGGAAGCTCTCTCTCAAGTATGCCTTGGGCGGACTCAACGGGAAGAAGGGCCGGCCTCGTCTGAGCTGACATCCTCGAAGAGTCGCTCAATGACATCATCACCATCATCACTGCCGGAGGAAAAGGATATGGCTCTGGAGCGGCTCCTGGCAGACGAGACGGATCCTCTGGGGCAAGCTTTAGAGGAAGCAACGTGAGACCCACGGCCTCGAACCGAGACTAGAACTGGGGCAGGACCCGGAGCCCGTGGAGGTACTATACCAGCAGCTGGGACTGGAGGCTGTGAGAAGAAAAATAGGGATCAAAATAGGGTACATAAAAAGTGCAGAAAGAATAAACGAATTTGTGAAGACACTTACTATAGCTGCTGGAGTAAATGAAATACCGGCTGCTCAGACAGTGCCATCAAGCTGAGGGATCAGCGCTCTCTCACCAGTAAGGACCAACAACAGATGATCCAGCCATGCCTAGTTAACCTACAAAAAGAAGTTAGGCAGTTTAAATAAACGAACAATGAAAGTAAGTAACCAGATAAATGGAAAAAAGACCAAGACAAACCTGACTGAGCTTAGCCCTAAACTCGGGTGCCGGTGGAACAGGAACCGGCAGAGGGAAGGGGAAGCCATATGCTACTGTCTGGATCTCCTATGGGATCTCCGAACCCCTCATCCCTCTACCAGCATCATCAGCAGCAGCAGCGGCTCCAGCAGCAGCACTAGCATTAGCTACCTCTGGTACTCGTCCTCTTCTCCTATCACCAGGGGCAGCTGAGTCAGGACCTAAGGGACCCATCAGGTGTGCCCGGGCCCAGGTTGTGTAATCCCCTTTCGCTACTAGTAGCTCCAAAACTGGGGTCCCCACAGTCTCCAGCAGCAAGTCGACACGGCCTAGATAATCAGTCCGGCGCATGCAGGCTGGAGGAACCACCGGTATCCAGAAATGATCAAGGCCAAGCGACTAGCGAACCACTCGCTCGCCAAGATAGTACTCCCTACCGAATGTGCCCTCCAGCAAGACCCGCCTCGAGGTGAACTTGTAGTAATTCAAAGAATAGTGCAAATAGAGAATAGTAAGCAGTGAATATAGTACAGTATGATAGCCAGTGCATAGAATATAGTGATCAGTGCACATAATAAAAGTGTACAGTATAGAGAATAGCGCAGAAAATGGTAAAAATGATACTTGCTCGGGAGTCATTCGGTCCAAGGAAACTCAAAAGCGGGCAATGTCCTTCCTTCTGACCTTCTTCTCCTTTAGCCCTCAGGACCATTGGGATGCTCGGGGAATAACCAGAGGGTCTGCGACAGAGTTCGCCGGGATATGAAGCCCGAGGAACTCGTAAGTCCACAGCAGCAAAGAAGAAGGTGTCAACTAGCAAATAATGGATAACAAAAGAATGAAAATGAATGGAAAAATGCAAAAACTAAATCATATCTTCCAGACCCTCCAGTATCCCCCGATGCTAAGCTCCTGGGGGAACCGGGTCAGTGTCCGCATGAATCCATAGAGGGTGGTAAGAGCAGCTCCTCCCCAATCGAATGAAGCAACGCGGGCCAAACGAGCGAGGGCACCGAGGTAATGCAGATTAATGGTATTCTCCTTGTTCGAAAATAAGGAGGTACCAAATATATACATCAAAAAGCCCCGGGCGACCCACTCGAAGTGGCGGGGCTCAAAGTAGTGGAAGTGGCAGAAGCGCTCGAAGAACCAGGTGTATCGAACTCGGTCTCTGTCTATCTGTGAAGGGATGGCTCCAAGGAAATACAGCAACGCATCAGTAGACCGAGTTATGGATGGATCAAATGGAATAAGTGCTCCACCAACCCGGATGTCGGTGATCAGAGCAAAATCTAGAGGCGTCAGAGTAGCCTCGAAGGTGGCAAAATGGAAAGTGTTGGTGGTATCCCACCACCGCTCAGCCAGGGCCGTCAGCTAGACCCGGTCATTGCTCGTCCTACCCAACAAGGGTATGAATCGAGCAAAGTTGGAGGCATCAATAATGGCCCGACTAGTAGTAGGGAGGGTATCATACCACTCCAACACCTCTCCGGAGGCAGAACCTCCGAAACCTCGGACGTAATGACCAACCTGAAAAGAACAGATCAAGCACATAAGATATACAGCCAATAACCAAATCTTTCAAACCCTAGGTTCGTGTGTAAGTGATGACCCTTAGGTTCTTTCTAGCCCTAGAAAAAGACTAGCCACCCTAACCCTAGGTTCGTGTGTATGTGACGACCCTTCGGTTCTTTTAAGCCCTAATAAATAGGGCAAGTCTTTCTACTCTAGGTTCGTGTGTATGTGACGACCTTCGATTCTTTCAAGCCCTGATAAATCGGGCAAGTCTTCCAACCCTAGGTTCGTGTGTAAGTGACGACCCTTCGATTCTTTCAAGCCCTATAAAAAGACTAGGCACCCTAACCCTAGATTCGTGTGTATGTGACAACCCTTCGGTTCTTTCAAGCCCTGATAAATCAGAAAAGTTTTCCTACCCTAGGTTCGTGTGTATGTGACGACCTTCGGTTCTTTCAAGCCCTGATAAATCAGGCAAGTCTTCCTACCCTAGGTTCGTATATATGTGATGACCTTCGGTTCTTTCAAGCCATGATAAATTAGGCAAGTCTTCCTACTCTAGGTTCGTGTACATGTGACGATCCTTTGGTTCAATCCTCCTAACCCTAGGATCGTGTGTATGAGACGATCCTTTGGTTCAATCTTCCTACCATAGGTTTGTGTGTATGGGACGACCCTTTAGTTTTTGCACGTCCTAATAAAATACTAGGAACCCCAAGCCCTGGTGCGCTAAACAAATCTCTAGCATTTTTTTTCAAAAATTAAAATAAAATAAATAATAAAATAAAATAAAATAAAATATAAAAAATAATAATAAAAAATATCTTCCCTTTGATATTTGTGTTTTGCCCCTTTTACTTTAACTTTTTAGGATTAACTTTCTAGGAGTTTTTGAAAAATTTACCCCAAATCCTCTAAAAAAAAAAAATCTTCCTAAACATTTTCAGGTTTTTCTTAAAATTTTTCTAAGTTTTTCTGAAAATTTCTAGGATTTTCCAAAATTTTTCTTAAATCTTCTAGGATTTTCTAAAAAAAGAAAATATTTCTCCTAGGATTTTTCAAAAATCTTCCTTAAAGTTTCTAAATTTCCTAAGATTTTCTAAAGATTTCTAAGATTTTTGAAATTTTTTTTAAAATTTTCTAGGTTTTTCTAAAAAAAAAAAATTCCCTAGGATTTTTCAAAAATCTTCCTTGAAGTTTCTAAAATTTCTAAGATTTTCTAAAGTTTTTTTTTAAATTTGCCCCAATTTTCTAAGATTCTTTCCAAAACTTTTCTAAGGATTCTCAAAATTTTTTCTAAATTTCTAGATTTTTGAAAAATACCTCTTAGATTTCTAGAATTTGAAATTTTCCTTTATTTAGAAATTTTTGACAAAATCGCCTCTAATTTTAGGATTTTTGATAAAAATTATCGCTTCAGTTTTCACGCAAAAAAAAAATTCAAACCCTTTATTTTATGATTTTCATTAAAATAATCCCCTTTCTGTCATAGTTTGTTCAAATCCTAAGTTTTCCTACTGTTATTAATCTCAATTGCAAAGGTACCTAAGCTAAGATCTCAAACAAGTTGCACAAACGATCTTCATTCACATCATCAAAATCATTTATCAACACATCAAAATAAATCATCAATATCATCTTTCGTCATCATTCCTCATATCAAGTCACAACATCATATGGGGGATCCTAAGTATGCATCTACGTTTTACATATCATAAAAACATGCTTTAGTATTAAAAATAGTAAGGATAGGGTACATACCGAAGGTCGCTGACGAGAGATATGATGGTCAGGCTCCCGCAAAAGGACGTCGACGGCGGCCGCATCGGTAGGAGGCTCGTAGCTTCTCATCCCGCGGGATACTATGCAATGAGGGACCGGATCATAGGTATGTGGGTCAAAAGGTGCTGGATTACCCTCTCCAGCGTCTGGATCTAGGAAGTCGGCTACTGCAGCCTCGGCAGCAGCATCTGCAGCCGCCTATGCCTCAGCAGCTGCCCGTGCCTCCTCCGTGGCTGCCTGGCGAGAGGCACGCTCTGCCTCAAGCAGGAGAGCATCCATCGCAGCGCAAAGCTGCGTAGTAGTGACCCCACCGGTGGGCTGACTAATGGACGTACTCCCGAGAATCCCCATGGAGGAGCTACCAGCAGCAGAAGGGCCCTGACGTGCCCCCAAGTCATCATCTCCCCGGCCTAAGCCCGCCATGAAAAGGATTGGAATCACGAAGAGTAGCGTAAACATCTTATATCAAGAAGGAAGTACGCATGAAAGAGCAAGAAAAAGCTTGAGAGCACGAAAGAGCGAGAGAGAGTTCGGGAGAGAGAGCTGAAAGTGCAAGAGAGGCTAGAGAGAGAGTGCGAATGTGAAAAGTGAAACCACAACCGCGCGCCACAAGAACCTTATCCGCGTTAGGAGGTGGCGGCTGCCACCTTCTATTATGGCGTCCGCCAGGTCAGTGAGGGGATACATGGCGACTGCCATGTTGGAAGGGTTTTAAGTGGGCGTCCGCCATGTCAGAGGGATTTTGTCTTGGCGACCGCCATGTTGTCAACCGTCACGTCCCATTTGGCATGGCGACCACCATGTCAGAATGTCATAATAACATTTTGGGATTCATAAGGGGCCGTTTGGGTGTTTTTTGTTATGATTATTGTATTTGCTTCTAGTTGTAAGTATTTTATTTTATTTTTGTATGCACTTTATTAACAAAAATGATTCTAAAAAATACATAAATAAGTTTGTTTCCTTATTACATGTTATTTGTGAGCATATTAACTTCGTATGTATTATTTTTGTGTGCATTCTTCAAAAATTTTTTGTTAACAAAATATATATATATATATATATATCTAATAATAATAGTAATTGTCAAACCTTGTGATGATTTTCTTAAAATTTTATTTTTGCTGCTCCATCTTTTTACGATGATTTCACTCCAATAAATTTAATTTTAAGTCGTAACTAGGCTTTGGATTATTTTTATCTCGCACCTTGTCCAGAATTTTCCAGTCTTAACTCGACCTATTAATTCCCGATTTTCCTCCGATAAATTTAATTTTAAGCCGCAACTAGGCTTTTGATTATTTTTATCTCACGCCTTGTCCCGAATTTTCAGGTCTTAACTCGACCTATTAATTCACGGTTTTCCTCCGATAAATTTAATTTTAAGCCGTAACTAGGCTTTTGATTATTTTTATCTCACACCTTGTCCTGAATTTTCTGGTCTTAACTCGACCTATTAATTTGCGGTTTTCAATTTAATTTTAAGCCGTAACTAGGTTTTTGATTATTTTTATCTCACGCCTTATCCCGAATTTTTAGGTCTTAACTCGACCTATTAATTTACGATTTTCCTCCGATAAATTTAATTTTAAGCCGTAAGTAGGCTTTTGATTATTTTTATCTCACGCCTTGTCCCGAATTTTCGGGTCTTAACTCGACCTATTAATTCGCAGTTTTCATCCGATAAATTTAATTTTAAGTCGTAACTAGGCTTTTAATTATTTTTATCTCACACCTTGTCCCGAATTTTCAGGTCTTAACTCGACCTATTAATTCGCGATTTTCAATTTAATTTTAAGCCGTAACTAGGCTTTTGATTATTTTTATCTCACGCCTTATCCTGAATGTCCCGAATTTTCAGGTCTTAATTCGACCTATTAATTCGCGATTTTCCTCCGATAAATTTAATTTTAAACCGTAACTAGGCTTTTGATTTTTTTTTTATCTCACGTCTTGTCCCGAATTTTCATGTCTTAACTCGACTTATTAATTCGCAGTTTTCCTCCGATAAATCTAATTTTAAACCGTAACTTGGTTTTTAGTTATTTTTATCATGAAATTGTGAGATCTTAACTCGACCGACCAAATTGTGATTGTGTTCCCGGTTAAGATAATTTCTTGGATCTTAACTCGATCCTTTTAATTATTTTATCCCCTGCCAAGTTCTTAGATATTAACTCGATCTTTTACTTGTTTGCACTCCCTTTAGATCTTAACTCGATCTTTAGGATTTGTTCGATCATACCAGCATTTGCATCATGTTAGCATCTATATCGTCTTTCTTATCTTGCATTCTTGCATTTTTTTCCAGGAACTATGTTTTGGTCTGCTCCCTAGCAAGGGGGCACGTAGGAAGCTTGATAAAAATTCGAGCACGACCAACATTACGTGCATACTTGTGTGTTTGTAGCCTAAGATTAACGGTTCGGTCAAATAGCTGTTGTCTCTGGATCTTTGATATAACTTGTATCACGCGTTGCTATACAAGCTATATCAAAGAGGGGCAATTGTAGACACCCTAATTTGACCCCACCAAATCTTAGGTGAATCCGATGATGAAAACAGTTAGAATGGTGTCTCAGTTCGATCATCGGGAAGTGATCCAAGCTCGGTAATTGAACCCGGCCATCAAAAATCATCAAAACCTTCAATACCAATAAAGTTGTACCAAACCATCGATAACTTGTTGCCTAAGTCATTTCCAGAAGTGACGACCTCCATATTCATTGTGGCGAACGCCAATAGAACCTTGTGGAACCTTTTTAAACATGGCGACCGCCAACTCACATTGTGGAGGCCGACAACTTCAAATGTCCTGACATGCCTTAGAACGTGGTAGCAACTCATTGGTTGAAGAATTCTATAAATACCGTACCTCTGGTACATTTTCAAGGAGAGAAAATTATAGAGAGGTTTAGTGAGAAATGTTTTGCCGAGTCGCTGAGCAATTTCGAGCCCCGACGTCAAAGCCCTGCCGAGATCCAAGCCTCCGATAGTCCCAAACCCTAGCTTGGATCATCACCCGAGGATCAAATTGCTCACCCACATCCCCCGATTTGAGGATTCCTTAGCAATCTAGGTATTCCGTTTAGATCCCCGGTCCTTCTAGCTCTATTTTCTCTATTTTGGGATGACCGGGTTAATATTTACGTATTCCTTTCAATTCTTGCTTTACTTATTAATTGCTACATTTATGTTTAAATTCAAGTTTTAGCTTACTTATTTATTTATTTGTTTATTTGTATTAAAGTTTAACTAATCATTAAATAGTGCTAATATTTCTTGCGATTGCAATTTACAATGTTGTTAATCGTTATAATCTAAGTACTTACATAAAAATGGTTGTGATAGTCAATATTACACACATTTAATTAAATTCTAACATTTTATTTCTTTTCATTTTCCTTCTTTTATGTTAATTCAATGTTCTAGCATTTTGTTTTATTTTTTTTAATTAGTCTAATTTTATTTTACTAGCATTTCATTTTTTTTTGTAATATTAATTCAATATTTCATTTTATTTTCTTTTAGTTTAGTGTTTATTTTCTTCTAGCATTACTTTAATCTTACATTTTCTAGCACTTTATTTATTAGTTTTAAATTTCTTTTATAGCATTTTTATTTCCTCTTTCTTTTAAGTTTTAATTTTATATTTCATTTAAATATTAGCATTTCTTTTTCTTTTTCTTTTTAATTTCAGTCCTTTTGCTAGCACCAACTTAAATGCTCTTTTAATATTAGCTTAAATGTTTTTTTAATTTAATGTTCATTTAATTTTATTTTCTTCTTCTTTTTCTTCTCTTCTTTTCTTTTAGTGTAATCTCCTTTTTCTAAGTATTCTTTTATTACTTTCTTTTGTTATTAGTTTTTATTACTTGTGTTTTCTCTAATTAAAATGTTAATTTAATTTTTTTCTTTGTTAGTATTTCTTTTAATGTTAATAGTTATTTTTCTTACAAAATTTTATTTTCTTTATAGCCTTATGATCATTTTGTTTGAGCTTCTTTTTTATTGAAAACCCAAAAATCGCAAAAGATTCTTTGTAAGCTAGTTTTCATCATTTAAATAGCCTCATAATTTTCCCTTTTAAAAACTCCATTATTCTTTTTATTTCTTTTATTTTATTCTATTTTCTTTTATTTTGCTATTTCGATTCTTTGTTTTCATTTTGTTAAAACCTAAAAATCATAAAAATGTATAAAAATGTAAATAGTTACGTTTTCTAACCTTTTGCATTATGTTCTTGTTTCTTCTTCACTTTTCTTTGTCTTTAAATTCTCAAAATTCTCCTTTGTTATAAAACATCTTTATTTTAGTTTTATTTGCTAGTAAACTTTCTTTTTTTTTAACATAGAATCTTTATACATATTTTTTTTTTTTTAGATTTAGCAGTTACTTTAAAATTTTGTTTAAAATGGTTTAGCTTATTTTTGTTAGCAATCTATGTTTAGGTAATTTTGGTACTTTAGCATATTTTTCTTTTAACCAAAGTATGTTAGTTTAGATTGTTTAAATAATATTGCATGAGAATATGTTTCATGTATTATTTAGATAGAAATTGTATGCCATAGGATTTAGAATTCTTCTTTTAACACTTATTTGTTTTGGAGTATTATGTACATATTTTATGTATTTTCTATATTTAATTTTGAATGTTCTTTCTTCACCCCCATTTTTTTTATTTGCATGTATTTGAGAAATCATATTAAAGAACCAATAATGATTAGTAGAGACCAACCTTATGGTTGGGCGAACGAAGTGCCTGACACATTTCCCGATTCGTACCTTAACCCGTGAACCCTCTTTCTCTAGTTAACGTTTTAAAGATCAGTAGGCGTTTTTGTTTTTCTTAGTTTTTCTCAAAAACTAAGTGGCGACTCTATTTTCAACAAAAAGGGATTTCAAAATTTGGTTTTCAAGGTGTTAAAAGATTTTTCTAAATATTTTTGAATTTCTTATTTTTGAATATTTTTTAAAATGACCCCAAAATTCCAACGCCACACCAAGCGCTTTGGAATTTCTCCCAAGATTGCAAGCCCTAGGTTTAGCCAATTTGGGTTAAGGCTTCATGAAGCTTCAACATGTTAATTTCACCTTGATTCTTCTCCGGTGGCCTCCCAATTTGATATTAACCTCTCAAATTTTTAATGAGTGAATTAGGGTCTCATAAATTCAATTTACAAATCACAATCGAAAGAAAGAAATGAAGAAAACTGGAACGACACTAACCAGACAGGTTTGTTGCGGCTCTTGACTCAGCGCCGACCAAGGGTTTAGGATCTTAAACTTCTCCTTTGGCATGATGAAGACCAGAGCAGGGGAAATGCTGTGAGAGAAGATGGATCAATCAACGCCATTCACCATTCGATATCTGTATCTCTCTATCACAGATCCTTCGTGTGGTGAGGTTTTTGCCCAAAAATCCACACCTTAGGTCTTCGGCCAAACCCTAGAAGCATCGTTCCTTTTTGTTTTCGGCTCCTAGATACTTCGATCGTAATGCTCTCTTGGCGGGATACTCAAATCTGGAACGACGTCATCCAATTTCATGTTTAAGTTGTTCAATTTCTCATGAGAAGATTAATCCCAAGTTTAAGCTCCATAACCATGGTGGAAGGAAAAACACACGAATAAGAAGAAGATAAGAGATGGCGCCGAACAGGGGTTTACAACTGTTCACGGAATTTGCTTCTCGGTGCTTTGGAATCAATTTCCTCATTGATTAGCTCTAAATCCTCCATTGGTAATCTCCAATTTGGTATTAATTTCACAATCCTCCAACGAGATATATGCCCCAAGCATGATGTTCACCTCTCATGGAAGCAACATAAATCGCAAAGAAAAGAGAAAAGAAGTGGACGCATCAAAAGTGAGGAATGCCGAGGGAAATACCTGCTGGTGGCATAGTGGTAGTCCGGTGCCGTCGTGAGGGGAGTCGACGTCGTGGCCGGCGATGGGTGGCGGAGGTCTTGGCGAGGGTGACTTGATGTTGGTGCGACGGAGGGGAAAAAGGCCGACAGGGGTGAGGGCCTCTGGGTCTCTGCTCTTTTATATGTCGCTCCCCCTTCGATCTTTCTCTCGATCTCTCTCTCGAAGTCTCGATCTCTCTCTCTCTCTCCCTCTTTCTACTTCTCCAGAAGTATCTCAGCTTCGGCTGAGATGCCACATTCTTTTTCTTTTTTTTTTCTAGAATCCCCTAAAACTTTTATGATTTATTTAGTTATACACCTATATACAATTTATCCTCAATTTTGATTTTAATTATGTTCAAATAATTAATTAATTAAATAAAAACATACCAGGTCACTACAACACGATGGAGGGGAAAGAGGCCGATGGGGGCGAGGGCCTACGGGTCTCTCCTCTGTTATTTGTCACTCCCCCTTCAATTTTTCTCTCGATCTATCTCTCGAAGTCTCGATCTCTTTCTCTCTCAAAGTCTCCATCTCTTGATCTCTCTCTCTCTCTCCCTCTTTCTACTTCTCTAGAAGCATCTCAGCTTCGGCTGAGATGCCACGTTCTTTTTCTTTTTCTTTTTTTTTTCTTTAGAATCCCCTAAAACTTTACCAATTTTTTTAGTTATATACCTATATACAATTTATCCTCAATTTTGATTTTAATTATGTTAAAATAATTAATCAATTAAATAAAAACATACCAGGTTACTACAGCAGGGACTTGGGGAGTAATTACGAGTAAGACTTCCAGTGGAACACTGACACGTATCAGCGGTTTCTATAATTTCTATAAAATACTGAATTAAAATTCACTCCACTAAAGAACTATAATGGCACTCTAACCCATAATCTCAAGACCATATAGTATTGAGCTCCTGTTATTAAATGGTTACCATTTCTTCCCACATTAAGATTCTCGATACCCACCAATTAAATTTAATTATTGATAATTTAATTTAATCAGCATCTTCATATTCCTTAAATCCTTCCGCTTAACTTATTTGACCGCCGAATAATTTAATCCACCTGCAGGGTTTGGCCCGGTCAAAATTTACAAGCTTTCTTAAGGGGGTATAGTCAATCCCTATCTTTTAAGATGTGAATTCCGTCAATAATTAATATTCGCCATATAAATAATACCACTATCCAACTCACCAGGAATATAGACCCATATAAGATCTCACCCTCTAATGAATCAAAACAACAAATATTAAATATACGCAAATCAATAATTATTTCAGGATTAAGAGAATAAGCCCTATTCATAATAATCTTGGGGTGTGAATTAATTTATATAGTAAGTATAAAATTAATTACCCCAAATATCCCGTTCAATACACCAAAAGTGTACTGGTACAGAGAGTTGAAACAATCGATGATGCTATTATCTGTTTCCCGTAATCAAGACAGGCTTACTAAAAAACTCTGTGCTACAGTCGTATCGATGGTATATCTATTTTTATCTAAACTGTGAACGTAAAACTTATATTCTGCAAGAACCTAAAATCTGATCTTTTGTGTGTAAGCCGTACTCTACACACCAGATTAACTACTATACAGAATATTGGACATCCAGGTATAACAAAGAAATGACATGCATACAATGCTCATAAAGATTCTCATAAAATGAAAAATTAATTTTATTAAAATAAAATAAAATATTAAAAATATGATTTTTAGTATACCAATCCTAACATATCCTGTTTATTTGAGTCTATTTTAGGCCTTGTATGATGAATATGCTCCTTCTAGACCCTTAAAAATCATAACCACAACTTTTATTTGTCACGGCCATGAGCATTTTTTATTCTGTTCCCCGTAGTAACCTTATATTTGTCACGGCCGGGGATTTTGTCACTATTTTTTTCACGACCGCAACATTTGTTACAACGGTTGTGAGTTTTCTGCATGTCCAGTAGCTTAAATATGTTGTTTAAATCTTTTTTGTTTAATCTGTGTAACCTGTACATAGCATGTTAAAGACAAAAATATTGTTGCATGAGCTTTAGGCTCTTATTTGTTCGTTTTAGCTTTTCATCACATATTTTTCGCTTTGTTTTGCTTAAACAATACGTATGGTATATCTAAAAATAATAACCAAGTTGTATGACCCTAGTATCATAGTTAGAATTTTTTTCATTGCTTGTTTTCATCTGAACTCTCTTTAACCTCCTATTGTGTATATGTTACCTTTAAAAAGCTTACAATAAAAACTAATATTGACAAAGTATAGGCCAATTTCACAGTTGGGCGAAAAGGGTGCCTAACACCTTCCTTTTTGGTACTTTAAGCCCCGAACCCTCTTTTTCTCTCGTTGGATTTTTAAAAGACCTGCAACCTTTTTTTTTTCTTAATTTTTCTCAAAAATTAAGTTTCGACTTCATTTTTCTACAAAGTGTGCTTAAATATCTTGAATTTTATTGTTTTAAAAAGAAAAGAATATTTTTTTAAAAACAATAGATATCTGGTGCATCCCATGAGACCAAAACACCCATAGCTTTTCTGGCGACTCTGCTGGAAACTAATTTTTCAAAAAATTCATAAGAGGGCTTAACTTAAAATTTCATTGGTTCTGGTTGTAAACTTTTTATTGGTATTCGTATTTACATTTTTCATATTTATGTGTTTAGTTCTCAAACCCCCACTTCGCCTACCCGATATCCCAGGTAGTTTACTTTCTCGGGGCTATGTCGGGGAAGCAAGCAAATTTTTTGCCCTCATGCTCCCATAGATTATTGGCCTAACAAGGCTTCAGTGACCATTTTGATGATAACAAATCTAAGTATCTAATTGTGAAAATTGAGTGTGTTTATAGGAAAAAAATGTTTAGCACAATCAAAGATATAAAATGGAAGCCATGACGCATATTTCAACTCAAATTCTTTGGCGACAAGCTTTTGGAGCAATGCAAGAGTTGAAATCTTGAAGGATTGAAGAAAAAATTTTTAAATTTCTTTTTTAGAATTTTTGTAAATTTAAATGTCTCATGGATATATTTCTTTAAAGCTCATAGGATTCCTAAAATACCTAAAAATATTTTTTAAAACAAGGAGTGGTCAAAACTGGTTTTGAAAATCAAAAATTCTAGATTTTTAATATAATTCAGTCGACTAAAGCATGGATCAGGCAACTAACTGAGTTGCAAAAATAAGAAACTAAATTTCAATGCATCTAGTCGACTGACCAAGCAATCCAGTCGACTGACTGGTGGTGCAGTCGACTGAGTGAGGACTCCAGTCGACTGAACAGACTGGAATTTTGAAAAATGGCTGAAACGGCTAGTTTAATCTTTCCGTACTTAGCCCAACGGCTAGTTCCAAACTATGCCTATAAATAGAGCCTTTGAGCTCTTGTTTAAATCATAAAAGACCTCCCAAACATTCTCTCTTGTTTCATACTTCTTGTGCTTCAAAATTCTTGATTTTTCAATTAACATTTGAGAGAAAAGATCATGAGAATTCTCTTTGAGCTTCATTGTTATATTGCTTGAGAAGTGAGTTAGAGCTTTCATTTTCTTATACTCATCTGCTCATTATAGGAGCAAATTCTTTGTACACATTCTTGTTGTTCCTTTGTATTTGAGAAAAGCGTTTCTCAAAAGAGGCTACTCAGCCTAGTGAAGGACTACTAGTAAAAAATCCTCATAGCGGTTGGCTTGAGGTAAGGACGTAGGCCGTTGCGCCGAACCTTGTAAAAATCATGGTGTCATTCTTCTATCTTGCTTATTTTTCATTTACCTCATTATATTGCTTATCTTTTCATTACACGCATTTGCACTTGAATCATTCAATATCTAAATCAATACTTGTATCTTTTATTTTAAAACTAGAAAGTTTTTAATCTTGTGTTTTCACTTTGCAAGAAATATTGTCAATTAAAATATTCTGGTACTTTAATTTTCTATCAAAAAGTTATATTTGAAAGTTTACTTGCGAATTAAAATTGATAACTATATTTAGATTTTTGAATTATTAGAACAAGAAAAGTGTTATATTTAGTTAACAAGAAGTTTTAGATATTGTAAATTAAAATCTACACTTATACTTAAATCTTTTAACAAATGGTTTTTGTTTATAAGATCAATTGAAATTTACTTGTGATTTAAACAAGTAATATATTCTTGTGAATTTAAAAATCATACACTTGTATTTGAATATTTGATATAAGATTTTTTAAATATCCAATTCACTCCCCCTCTTGGGATTACACACAAACTATCAATTGGTATCAAAACTTATCACATTATTCTTAACAAGTTTTTGTAAAAAGGATCTATGACAGGCATTGGAATATCCTCTTTTGGAGAGAGTCGTCATCCACATGGCTTATAATCTTTTGTGGTGTTAACTACACCTTTTGAAAGCAAAGAATGAGAATTTTCATTCAAACCATGGATTATAGGGCTTGAAGAGTAATCATTCAAGGTAACTTTACTTTCACTAAAACTATAGAAGGTAAAGAAGTTTCTAAACTAGAAGAGAAAATGAATGAAAATGATATGAAGTAATTGCAAATAAACTCTAGTGCTATGAATGCATTGTATTGTGCTTTAGATGCTAACAAATATAATCGAATAATGACATGTAAAAGCGCAAAAAAAATATGAAAAAAATTAGAAATTACTTATGAAGGCACACAAGATGTTAAATACTCTAGGATTGATAGACTAATTAGTGAATATGAAAGCTTAAAGATGAATGATGATGAAACTATATCTAGCATGTACACTCACTTTACTCACATTATTAACTCTCTTAATGTACTTAGAAAAACTTACCAATCTTATGAGATCTTAAGAAAAGTACTCAAAGCCTTGCCTTCTATTTGGGAAGCTAAGGCTACAGCCATATCCGAGGCAAAGAATCTAAGGGTGAGGACCTTGGATGAACTAATTGGCTCACTGTTGACATACGAGCTCAAGATAAATGAAAGAGTCAACAAACAAGCAAGGTCAAAAAGTTCATTGCCCTCAAGGCTTCAAAAGAAAGCTCCAGTGATGAAGATGAGGAGATCAATGATGATGACATGGCCCTCATCACAAGAAGATTCGGCAAATTCCTTAAAAGAGACAAAAAGCTCTCAAGAAGATTCTGAGGCATAAAATTTGATAAAGGAGATTCAAGAAAATGAGACTTCAAGAAAGAACCACTCACCTGCTACAATTGCAACAAGACTGGGCACATCAGGCCAGAATGTCATTTACTCAAAATAGACTTAAAGAAGAAAAAGAAAGCCATGAAAGCAACAACGTGGGATGATTAAGATTCAAACGAGTCAAGCACTTGCTCAAATGACGAACAAATGGCCAACTTCTACTTGATGGCAAGTATAGACGAAGAGGTAAGCTCTTACTCAAATTCATGCAATGAATCTAGCTCTTCTTACTCGATGCCATCATATGATGATCTTAAAAATGAAATATTTAACTTACATAAAAGTCTTTTAAAATTGGAAAAGAAAAATATAAAATTAAAAAATAAAAATAAAAATTTCTCTGAAGAAATTGGGGAATTAAAAATCTTAAATGAAAATGCTAAAAATGAAAAAAAAAAACCATTTCTAAAGAGCATGGTTTACAAATTGAATCATTGAAAAAAGAAAAACTCATTTTGAAGGTTAAATTTGATAAAATAACAAAAAAATTTGAAAATGAGATTTCTAATCTAACAAAAAAAATAATTTTCTAAGAAAAGAACTCAAGAACTTAATAGGTAAAAATATTGAAAATGTCTCTTGTGAACTAAAAAGAAAAGTAGAAGATTATTCAAAAATCATCTACAAATTCACTAATGGACAAGAGAATTTTAAAAAACTCTTAGGAGCACAAAGAAGATCATTGAACATAAAAGGAATTGGCTACAATGGAGAAATAAAATTTAAATTCAAAAATCATTTTGTAAAAGACTCAAAGAATTTCTCATACTCATATTCAAGAAACATAGATGAAAATATAGTTTGTTTTCAATGCAAAAAAAATGGACACATTAAATTTGATTGCCCACTAAAAAGAAATAATGGTGTCATGCCCCAAACTTCGGGTCACGTGAAACACCCACAAGGAACCGAATATAATACCCAACCCGAGAATACACTCTCAAAATAAACCATACATGC
>JAULJZ010155635.1:0-28545 GCA_032270985.1 Heliamphora pulchella | reverse complement strand
TCGATCATCCCGTTGATCCCGCTCAATACACTCCAAGTGTACTAACACATCGAGCTCGAACATCGAATTCTCAAAATTTGAATTCGATCCGTTCGACCTATCCAAGACCAGCTACTATAACGATGTACTACAATCATAGCAATGGAATGTCCGGTTCCATTGCGATTGTGAACCTACTTGTATAATCTATCAAAACCTTTGACCCGATCTTCCGTGCAGCACGCACCAAGTCAAATACTGGACAAAATATATGGATTATGCATTCATACATCACAAATAAAAATATGAAACCGTAAATGAAAACCATCTCAAATGTTTCTTATTAATATGCCAGGGATCCAGAATAAAATACATAAAAAGAATGAATTTTCAGTATACATTCCCAACATTTTCATCCTCGGTTGCTCTCAATCCAGCCTCAATCTTCCAGATTAGGGAGGAGGGGTTAGGGTTTCAAGGGTTTCTCTGTCTAGAAATGGAGAGGAGAAAAGGAGAGGAAGAGGAGAAGAGAAAAGAAAGAGAATATGGGTCTCTCTCTCTCTCTCTCTCTCTCTCATGGGTCACATTTATATATATATACATTCCCAAACTTTCTCCATGGTTCGAGATGATTCCAAACATTTCCCAATAGCCCGCTCGAGCAGACCCCCACCGCTCAAGCTGCGACCCCTGGACCAGAACTCTACGAAATTCCTTAAAATTCATCTCAAACTCCCAACTTTGCTCACATTTTAATATTTCGAATTATTCATTCGCGCAGCCATATACGTCAATTTCACTTACACATATCACTAATTCAACCATTAACGAGTAAAATTTTATAACGCCCACGCCCACATTTAATTCCGTCTCCTCATTAAACTGAAAATATGAAATCACAAAATAAATAGGTACTGGGTTCTTACAACTTTCCCCCCTTTTGGGAATTTCG
This sequence comes from Heliamphora pulchella, assembly GCA_032270985.1. Taxonomy (NCBI): domain Eukaryota; kingdom Viridiplantae; phylum Streptophyta; class Magnoliopsida; order Ericales; family Sarraceniaceae; genus Heliamphora; species Heliamphora pulchella. The sequence goes on along the minus strand of JAULJZ010155635.1, from coordinate 27,614 downwards.
TCTCCGAAATCCGTCTCAAGTCACACCAAACCTTCCCTTAATCTTAATATATGTTCTCACAATTCGCTAGTCGCTCAACCCGCGTAGTCTCTTTCTTAGTCCGCGATCTTGATCGTTCTTTTGAAATGACATGACTCAAGGGTGTTGACACGCCTCTGTTTCCAAAAGTATTATACTATCATCAGAATGAACTTCCGAATACCAATATTTCACAAATATTAGAATCATCCATCAATCATCGTTCATCATAACCTCAATTCTTATCCAAAATCAACATTTAAACACTTTAAATCAAAACGGGTTAGGTCATTACACGACAAAGTTTAACATCAGGCTGAAGTCAACCATACCTACGCTAGCCACCCACGATCCCTCCATGACCATCATCTTACTCACATACACCTCCCTGAAGAATAAACATTCTCAACCACAGCAATATGCGTCACAGGTCTTACCCCCGCTAAGATTCTCCCAACTTCCTCGTATCACAGTCTAATTCATAGCTGTATTCTATTGTAAATCGAGGAATACTCCTCAAACCCAAACACATGTTCCCTAAATTCGAACATTATTCACGTGGGTACATGCATTATTCCCAAAATCTCCCATGCCTTTATATCCAACTGACCACCACAACTTAAAACCATATCACTACTTGCACTACATCACTCTAATCCTTAAACCATTAACACGAAACTAACATTTCCATTTGAACTTCATGAGCCACTAGGAGTGAGCACACCACATGAATCAAACACCTCATAGATATACACTCACCCATTGATTTTTCGAGTCATTAATCTTCTGCCCTAACTAGACAACTGGCGATCTTCCGCATGTACATTACCCTGCTCGTCGACACCGTCGTAGACATTTGCGCCTTCCCTTCAAACGGTCAACCACTCTTCATACTTTAAAAACTCTGAGTAGTTTAAAGCCCCAAACAAAACACTAATCCAGATTCACATGTGTCTGTCAGAAACATACCACATGAACATCCCAACCACTAGGTTCCAACAAGTTTCCCACTTCACCAAGAGCCAGAGGCACGACCATACCCACATAACCCAGAACAAGCTGCATATAAAGGTTAACGATTCTCAGCTGATCGTTGTCGAAAAAGATTTTATGTTCTCAATACTAACTCCCTCATCAACAAGAACAAACACTCTTGGCTTATCAACTTGACCACAAAGGGAACACAACTCTACACACATACATTCACACGGTAGAACGAATGAATTCCACCCAAAAAATTCACGAGAAACTGAGTCCCCAGTCACCCAAAATAGCTTGACCAAGAATTAATCAACGACCCAATAGTTACACCCAACCATGGTGGAACGGTCCGTACAACTATTTGCAAGACAGTTATATCTTCTTCCTAAGAAAGACATGGCTAACTAGAAGTCTTGATCCAACCTCAACGTATCCCCAGAGCCCATCCATATTTGGTTCCCAACGATATCCGGATCATCCACTATACTAAGCTCTCAACTCTCAAACTTCATTCGCACATACAAGAATACCATCAATCTTCCCACCTCGTATAGCACATCTCATAAAACAACCAGCTTGTTACCAGTCACACACGAAAACACTAAACTGACATTCCCATCTTGCCAAAATCTCACTTCACATGATTGTGCTTCACTAATTTAACTCCCACTCGGCAAGTCTCAGTCATGTCACGACCTCAAGCCCACTGTCCAAGCAATTTACGTGGAAAGCGCACGACACCAAACAAAGAAAATCAATTCTTGAAATCTTTTATCGGATGTTATTAATAACTTCCACGATCACGCAGACGCTTCCCGCACTCTCGTTTCCAGGTATGCATCTGTTACAAGCATCTTAATGCACGAGTTCTTGCCTATTACCCCAGGCCATCTAAACCACACAGTACACTACTTAACTTGATAACTCTACACTTCGTTTTAGCTAAGCAAACAACATACCCTTTTGTGAACCTATGGTCGAATACAAGCAATCTCCAGACATATCATACTCAAAACGCGCCATCACAGTACTAGGTCAACCACACCATCGAACCCTTCTACATTCTTTTTAAACCTCATACCTCTAACACATTTTCGAACACGATCTCCTAATTATGAGGGTAACAACTAAACCATGGTCCTGCATTCTCATAGGAATCTCACAAAACTGCTATTTGAGAATCTCATCACGTAAATAACTCAATTGCTAAACTTCCTTAGGGATCTCACTCAATGAGAACTAAAGCTATTGACATTCCATAAAAACCAAACTACATCTTCAGAGACAACACCCGAACGCTCGGGTTTACGGAGTAAAGCAAACAGGTTCTCCAAGGAACCACGGGCAAACGGGCCCACACTCATATGTCCAAACAGTTAATTCTCACCAAGGATAATTACACTATTTAACCACCCACAAAACATCTCTCCCACTAGGAAGACAATGAATCGGCTCTAGGCTCTTGCTCCACGTCACTACCTCTTAGGACCACCATTACACATTCGGTTTGAAAGAATGTTAATCACTAGTCATGTAAAGATATCGGACATCATCAAACAAACGTTGTCGGCCATCATTCATGATGAGCATATCATTTATCGCTAGGTCTTCGAACTTGGATCTCTACCCAAGCACGTTAACTATCGCCTACTCCTTCACATCTCAACGAGGCTTCACACGCGTCCACAAGACGCCCACCGATTAACCACCAAGGTTAACACCACATATATTCGCACCACTTTAGCACATGTACTTATTGGTCACGTCATACTAATAAGCAAACAAGTAGGCAAAACTGTGCTATAGTCTTAAGCTTGCAACTTCGGTACATCTATCAAAAATTGTAAGACGTTTAACTAGAAACACTTATCTGTTTCATCACCATACACAGACCACTGACGTCCAACAATCATGAAAACAACTACACATCACACGAACAAACGATCCTTACCTACTAACTATAGATCAAATGGTACCATCCTATCCTTCACCCTTAAGGGTAAAATCGCATCACCATCTCCAGACCTTATGCAAGGTCACCTACGACCAACATCATCCCCTTATGGGACCTCTTCATACTGACACGCCATCCCAAGACGACCAAGTCAGGTACACCAACAACATTATATCATACCCCACAAACTTCACACACTCACCTTCTTACCAAACACTATGTATCCCACATAATCTCTTACTCTTGAGAATGACGACCCATGTCACAAAACTCTTCTTCGTGAAACTTCCTAAACAACCTCGAAACTTCATTTACCACATCACAACTACTATCTATTTACATCTCCTCTTACGTACACACACATATCACTCAATAACTAACCCATTGATAGCATCTTCATTCCATGTACTCTTTCTACATACGCTTTTAACTTTTATCAAGAAACATAACTCAGCATCACGCAAAAAAAAATAAAAAATACAAGGGTCATCAATCTGACCTTTAAAATCATAAAATACCACGGTGGTTATCAATAACACCGCTCAGGGTAAGGGACATTCTCAACCACGTGTCTAAGCACAAACATTCCAATACACTTTAGGCTGGAGATTATTATGCTCCCATCTACTATGTTTCCGTCCACTATGCTCCCGTTCGTACCTAATCTCGGGCTACATGGTTCATGACATAGCACGGCTCAAGAAATAGCATGGCTCATGATGTATATAATCTTCAACGCACCTAAAATCACACCTCATATCCATCTATAACCAACAACTGCCAAGGGGTTTCAAACACTCTACCATACTTGCTCGTTAAACTACTGATAGCTCAACACATAACGAACAACTAACTATGGTCACCCTTGACTCACATGGATACAACATACTCTGAACAGTCATTGCTCATCTCTCGAGCATACACCCACCACAATCATTGACCATTGGGTCGTAATTCCACCACTCATACCACCGTCCAGATCATAACTTATCCTAGCCCCACGGGCATAATCCCTACAACAAGGATATCACGACACCCAACTAGGTCAAGCTTAATCTTACCTCCTAAAGTCATGCTTCACACTACTTAGCACCTAGTCACATCACACTAACACATTTTCATATACTGAGGGAAAGCCCCAGAGCAACGCGACAATCCGAGCAACTAGTTCAAATTTCTCATAGAAAGATTATCGACCAAACACTTTTCTATTTTGAACCCAAAAGTAGTTGATCAGATGCATATGGCATGCCACCTCACCCACAGACTCAACCCTCCATGCTCATATAAACACATAGCATGCACAACACAATTCAATCGTAAACCCATGCAAGCACACAACTCATGCCGTGTAGTGGTGCCTAACCTCGTCAAACAGGTCACATACTATGGTCATGGTTACTCCCCACAGCTCCTAGGTATTCGAACCTAGAGCTCTGATACCATTCTGTCACGCCTTTACCCCGAGGATCCGTGAACCAACCCAACCGTCCCGCATTCAAAGGTCACTAACGATATGTTTCCTTCACTAAAAGTTTGAGTTCGAAACATATTAAAATAAAAATTTTCATTAAACAATTAAATTCTCTTACATATCCCCTTCAAACAAATTCCTCTGATTTTTCCAGGAGTCCATTAAAAACCACTATATCATTATAACCATCCGCTCAGATGTATATATAAACATTATACAAGATTTTAAAAAATACAAGATCATTCTTCTAGCTTCTAACTTTTTCCACATTGCAACATTGGCCTTAGTATCGCCCCTAGTCCTTGGAACCTGAAATGGTTAATATACATACATGAGCCAAAGCTCGTAGGATATATAGATTAACTCGAATGTAATGCATGATTTGTGAGGTGTGACGGGTGCAACCGAAGTAAATATGCAAATTTTTACCAGTTCATTATTCCTTCACACGCACACACCCACGCAGGCCAATTTGTTCCCATTTACCATTTCACATTAGCCATACCATCATTCCATTATCCGATTTATCACAAAAATCATGTTACGTTTTCATTACCCGATTTACCACAAACCGTATCACCTCTTAATTTGTCACAATTAATGAATCGGTAACGGGTGCAACTTATAGAAACTCTTCCCTATTAATTCCTAATAGGCTGCGCGAAGCCATTGAGTAATAGATAGCTCTATAACTCACCATGATACAACACCACATTTCGGGGGCTAACCTGTGGGCATGTGGTCCTCATCTTGCGCAAGTTTTCGGTCTTTCACCGTGGATCCGCCAGGCGAACTTAATCCATATCAATCCATACAGTTCATTATTTGTTCATTTTTCACAAAAATTCGAGAGTCCAACCCACAACTGGTTCCTCTCCCAATTATTTTTACACATTATCATTTCAATTCCAATTTTAACTTTCCCATTTCATTGTCAAATCACATTCGATTTTAGTGTTCAATCTCTCTTTTCAAACTAAATGCATCATAAGTTCCAAGACACAACCTTTCATGAATCATATTTCTTTCATTAATCTCATAATGCACCAATAACACAAAATTGAATTCCTTTGAAATCATGAAGTGTGAAGAAAATTGAATGCACCCATCATATGCATATACATGTATATACAAGTTAAAATCTATTTTTTCTCTCCAAAGCTTAAACTCTTAAATGATAACCATGTCACAACATAGTCCACAATTTTCCACACCCATACCGTTTTCAAGGCTTTAGTTACACGTCAAAAACCTATTTTTTATCGCAAACACCACCAATCGGTATGATACTAGCATCCCAACCCAAGCGTAGTGAGGTAGGTATATACATAGCCCAAGGGAAAAGAAATTTGATTAAAAGGTTCAATATTGATGAAGATATCCTTTCTAAAAGCATTTTGGCCAAAAATTGGTGGAAAATGGTTAAGAAAATTTGAAGGGCTTATCACTAAGAGGTTGTCTCCTCAAAGTGTTGCTAGTATGATGAGAGATGTCTATGTGGAAGAGATCCGTGTTACCATGTGGTCCCTTAAAGCGAACAAAGCCCCTGGTCCGGATGGTTAATTAGCTGGTTTTTTCAAAGATGCCTGGGACGTAGTGGGTCAGGATGTCACTAGGGCGATTAAAAGTTTCTTTGATTCTGGTTATATCCTTCGGGAGATTAACACTACCCTTATCGCCTTGATCCATAAAGTCTGTAACCCTTATTCCATTAAGGAGCATAAGCCTATTTCCTGTTCCAACACTATCTACAAATGTATTTCTAAAATCATTGCTAATAGGATCAAGAACACTCTGGCTGAGATTATTTCTCCTGCCCAATCTGCTTTTGTTAAGGGGCGGAGGATTGCGGACAATATTTTCCTATCTCAGGAGCTCCTAAGGGATTATCATAAGCAAAGTCGTGGTCCCAGATGTGCATTAAAGTATCATGAAAGCTTATGATAATGTGCATTGGGACTTTATGATTGAGGTTCTTTGGTGCATGGGGTTCCCGAAGAGAATGGTTACGTGGATCAAGGAGTGTATTACTTCCCATAGCTTCTCCATCAGTATCAATGGTGAGCTACAACGTTTCTTTTGGGGTAGGAAAGGTCTTCGACAGGGAGATCCCTTATCCCCTATGTCTTTGTTATGGCTATGGAGGTGTTGGCTGGGCAGTTTGAGAAGGCACGCAGGAGACTTCGTTTTACTACCATTAGAGGTGTAGGAAGAATAGGATTGTTCAACTCTACTTTGCTGATGACCTTATGGTCTTCTCTGAGGCAGAGGTTACTTCTGTTAGAGTTATTCGGCAGGTCCTGGATGATTTCTAGAGGCTATCTGGTCTTTCCCCCAGTCCCCAAAAAAGTGACATATATTTCTCTGGGGTTGGTTGTGTTTTGAAGCCAGAGATTTTGGATGTTCTTGGTTTTCGTGAAGGCTCGCTTCCTGTTAGGTATCTAGGGGTTACCCTTATTACTACCAAGCTTACATACCGGGATTGTAAGCCTCTCACTGATAGGATTGCTGGTAGGATCCAGGTTTAGACTAGTAAGTTTCTCTCTTACGTTAGTAGAGTCCAGTTGATTGGCTCTATTCTTTTCTCCATGCAGGTTTATTGGTTCTCTTTGTTTTTCCTCCCCAATAAAGTGTTTCATGAGGTTGAGAGTTTACTTTGGGCTTTCTTGTGGAGTGGTCCTGTTATGAAGTCATCTGGTGCTAAAGTCACTTAGGAGGAGGTGTGTGTCCCTCGTAAAGAGGGTGGCCTTGGGATTAAATCCTTGGTTATGTGGAATAAAGCTGCGATGGCCAAGCATATTTGGTTCCTGTTAACGGGGGGTGATGTGTCCCTATGGTGCATGTGGATTAAATCTAATATTCTTCGTGGTAAATCCTTCTAGGCAGTTAAGATTCCGCAATTGGCCTCCTGGTGCTGGAGGAAGATCCTCCAACTTTGACCATTGGTTAACTGTTTCTTTCTTTACGAGGTTGGTAATGATGATGATACTTTCATGTGGTTAGACCCTTGGCATCCTTGGGGGTCTTTGGTTGAGGCTAGGGGGTCTAGGATTGTGTATGACTCCGGTATGGGCTTGGATGCTAAGGTTAAGCAGATTGTGGATGGTGACCATTGGAGATGGCCCTCTGCTGTGATGCTGGTTCTTTTGGAGATGCGTTGGGCTGTTAGCTTTTTTCCTGATGCATCTCGTTGTGATAGAATCAAGTGAACCCTTAATGGTAATAAATTCTCGATTGGGTCCCTCTGTGAGGGGATTCTGGTCCATAAGCCTGCGCAGTCTCGGTGTAAATTGGTGTGGTTCAAACACCACATTCCCCGTGTTAGTTTTATCCTCTGGGTCGCGATTAGAGGTCACCTTAGTACGGGGGATAGGCTTAGATTGTTTGGTCTTGGCTGTGATGTTAGTTGTTGTTTATGCTCCGGCGCTATTGAGACCCATGATCATCTTTTCTTTGCTTGCCACTTTTTTCAGTCTGCCTGGACTAGGGTTTTAGTTAAGTGTGGCATTAGTTGGTCTGAGAATTCTTGGATGGCATGGAAGGATCCTTTTGCTACTAAGGTGGTTGGCAAAACCTTGAGTGCTAGTGTCAAGAGATTGGTGTTCTTTATTTCGGTTTACTGTATCTGGCGGGAACGTAATCTTAGAAAGTTTCACGGTACGAAGAAGGGCTAGGATAGAGTCCTGAAGGATATTTCTGAGATTGTGAGAGAGAGGCTTGCCACCCTTCGAAGAGTACCTGTTTCTCAGACTAATATGGAGATTCAGGGTGAATGGAGCTTGGTGATGGATTTTTTTTTCAACTAATGACTATTATTAATTGCATCTTGTTTGCTGCAGCTTGGCAGCTCTGCTTGGATGGCTGTGAGTTTAGCCTCTTCCTCTTTTTTGGAGTGCTGAGTGATACAGTCATATTGAGTGAGTGCTTTGTGAGGTTTCTAACTGTTATATCCTGTAAGTTTTTTGTTGTTGTTGTGCAGATTGGCATGGAAGGTTTAGGAATTTATTATTTCAAGAGGAGCTTTAGTGAGCTTTGCTTCTTTTTTCTTTGGAGTTTGAGCTATACACTTGTCTGAATTTTTGTGAGATTAGTCCTCTTTTCTTTGGAGTGTTGAGCTTTTCTCTTTCTCCACTGAGTGTACACCTCTATTTGGGTGCGTGTGTTCTTTTTTGTTCTATCATTGGTTTATTTTGGTTGTTGTATTCAGGTCCGTATGGCTACCAGCTCCCAAAAGGAAGAAGCCTCGGTTGGGTGCGTAATGTTCCTCAAGATTTGGGGCTGATAGCAGCCTGATGATAGCTAGGTTTTGGTGTTGCTTTAGGTCTTATATTATGATTCAGGTTTTTTTTTATCCCTAGCTATGAGGGGTGTTCATTGCTCTTGTGTTCCTTTGCTATCCTGTGAGGGTTGGTTTACTCACTTGTTTGGACTAGTTTGGTTTTTCTTTTTTTGTGGTGTCCCTTGGCTGCATGTTGGGGCTGTTGTTGTTACCCCTTGGTTTTTGTATCTTGGATGTACGTAGTTTCATCTCTAGTTTGGTGTTTATTCCTGTGGACTCCGTGTTCTTTTTAGCCTTCCCCTTACGGCTTGTGTAAGGGAATGTGTGCGTGTGTGTGTGTGTGTGTTGTTAGGTTTGGTTGATGGATGGCCGTTCAGGTTCGGTTTTGTGGTGGGCCTGTTGGTTCTCCTAGCTTGTCTTTGCAACAGCCGTTTGGGTTGTGGCCAGCATTTTTTTGTCCTGCGGGTAGTGTCTTCTATTGCGTGTTGCGGTTTTAGCTGCTTTTGGTGGCCCTCTATTGCTTCGATTTTAGGGATCTGTGAATTTTGTTTTGGTTTTTCTCCATCAGTTGGTTCCTTTTGGTGGTGCTGGTTTAAGCTCTTTGCTACTGCGGCTTTTGTTTGCATAGGTTTTTGCTCTCTTTGCTAGCCCGAATTCTATTTCCATTACTTTTAGGAAGTTATGGGTTTGGCATCCTTGGCGGTCTTATTTAGTTGTATGCTCTGTTTTTGGCTTTTTTTTGTGCCAGGTTTATTCTTAGTTTGGGTTATAGCTCAGCCTCAAGCCGGTTTTTTTGTTGTTTTTGGGCTTTCTCCTCTTGTTTGGTTTGTGGTCTTGGGTTTGTAAGGCTTGGGGTTTGCCCCTTGTAATCTTGTATTTTTCTTTCTTTTATGCCACATTTAATTACCCAAAAAAAAGTTATGTTGGAAAGAGGTCTTCCGGGGCTTCGATTTGAGTACAAAAATGACACCATTCAGAGTCCGAATGAGGGAGATATGAGAAAAAGAAGTTGGCCCTGCGCAGCTAGTCCGCTCAAGCGAACGACGAGCGCTCGAGCGCCCAACTCTCTCTTTGCCAGTTGTGCGCTCGAGCCGACAGGGCTCTGCTCGTGCGCGCTATCGCCCAAGAAAAACCCCAAAACTCTCTGGTCTAGAGTTTCTAACTTCAAAACCCTTAACCCTTCATCAAACATGTCTCAAATCTCAATTCCACCACAAAAACATTGGATTCAAGTCTCATAAATCCTTTTTATGCAAAAATTTCTCAAAATCATGGTTTGTCATTTCTCAAAAACCTCCATTTCCATCCAACCAAATGCAATACACACATAAACCCTTTAATCTATCCATCATACATCAAATTAACTCAATTGTTTTTTCACATATAAACAAAAGACCAACCCAAATCAACGAAAACATACGAGAGAATCTAGATCCTATATTGGATTTACTCAAAAGCTAGAAATTCCTCCAATTTCTCCCTCCTAGGGTTTGGGTGTTTGGTGTTCTTACCTCCTTGATGCTCCATCTTTCACCTCCTTACTCCAAAGCTTGATTAGGGAGGAGGGGATAGGGTTTCAAGGGTTTCTCTCTCTAGAAATGGAGAGGAGAAAAGGAGAGGAAGAGGAGAAGAGAAAAGAAAGAAAATATGGGTCTCTCTCTCTCTCTCTCTCTTGTGGGTCACACACACACACACACACACACACACACACACATATATATATATATATATATATATATATATATATATACACTTCCAAGCATTCTCCATTGTTCGAGATAATTCCAAACATTTCCCGATAGTCCGCTCGAGTGGACCCCCACCGCTCGAGCGGTTACCCTTGGAGCATAACTCAACGAAATTCCTTAAAATTCATCTCAAACTCCAAACTTTGCTCACGCTATAATATTTCGAATTATTCATTACCACAACCATATATCTCAATTTCACTTACACATATAACTAATTCAACCAGTAACAAGCAAAATTTTATAACGCCCACGCCCAAATTTAATTATGTCTCCTCATTTAACCGAAAACATTAAATCACAAAATAAACAGGTACTGGGTTCTTACAACTTTCCCTCCTTTTGGAAATTTCATCCCCGAAATTCGTCTCAAGTCACACCAAACCTTCCCTTAATCTTAATATATGTTCTCACAATTCACTAGTCACTCAGCCCGCATAGTGTCTTTCTTAGTCCGCGATCCTGATCATTTATTTGAAATGACATGACTCAAGGGTGTTGACACGCCTCTGTTTCCAAAAGTAATATACTAACATCAGACTGAACTTCTGAATACCAATATTTCACAAACATTAGAATTATCCATCAATCATCGTTCACCCTAACCTCAATTCTCATCCAAAATCAACATTTAAATACTTTAAATCGAAATGGGTCAGGTCATTGCACGACAAAATTTAACATCAAGCTGAAGTCAACCATTCCTGCACTAGCCACCGACGATCCCTCCATGACCATCATCTTACTCACATACACCTCCCAGAGGAATAATCATTCTCAACCACAACAATATGCGTCACAGGTCTTACCACCGCTAAGATTCTCCCAACTTCCTCGAATCACAGTCTAATTCACATCTGTATTCTAATGTAAATCGAGGAATACTCCTCCAACCCAAACACATGTTCCCTAAATTCGAACATTATTCACGTGGGTACACGCATTATTCCCAAAATTGCCCATGCCTTTATAGCCAACTAACCACCATAACTTAAAATCATATCACTACTTACACTACATCACTCTAATCCTTAAACCATTAACACGAAACTAACACTGCCATTTGAACTTCATGAGCCACTAGGAGTGAGCACACCACATGAATCAAACACCTCATAGATAAACACTCACCCATTTCTTTTTCGCGTCTGTAATCTTCTGCCCTAACTAGACAACTGACGATCTTCCGCATATACATTACCCTGCTCGTCGACACCATCGTAGACATTCGCGCCTTCCCTTCCAAAGGTCAACCACTCTTCACACTTTAAAAACTCTGAGTAGTTTAAAGACTCAAACAAAACACGAATCCAAATTCACATGTGTCTGTCAGAAACACACCACATGACCATCCCAACCACTAGGTTCCAACAAGTTTCCCACTCAACCAAGAGCCAGAGGCACGACCATACCCACATAACCCAGAACAAGCTGCATATAAAGGTTAACGATTCTCAGCTGATCGTTGTCGAAAAAGATTTTATGTTCTCAATACAGCTAGGTTTTGGTGTTGCTTCAGATCTTATATTATGATCCAAGTTTTTTTTTTATCCCTAGCTATGAGGGGTGTTCATTGCTCTTGTGTTGCTTTGCTCTCCTGTGAGGGTTGGTTTACTCACTTGTTTGGACTAGTTTAGTTTTTCTTTTTTTGTGGTGTCACTTGGCTGCAAGATGAGGCTGTTGTTGTTGCCCCTTGGTTTTTGAATCTTGGATGTACGTAGTTTCATCTCTAGTTTGGTGTTTATTCCTGTGGACTCCTTGTTCTTTTTAGCCTTCCCCTTACGGCTTGTGGGAGGGATTGTGTGCGTGTGTGGGTGTGTGTGTTGTTAGGTTTGGTTGATGGATGGCCGTTTTGGTTCGGTTTTGTGGAGGGCCTGTTGGTTCTCCTGGCTTGTCTTTACAACAGCCGTTTGGGTTGTGGCCTGCGTATTTTTATCATGCGGGTAGTGTCTTCTATTGGGTGTTGCAGTTTTGGCTGCTTTTGGATGGCAGGGCGTTGCTTTTGGTGGCCCTCTGTTGCTTTGGTTTTGGGGATCTGTGAATTTTGTTTTAGTTTTCTCCATCTGTTGGTTCCTTTTGGGGGTGCTGGTTTAAGCTCTTTGCTGCTTCGGCTTTTGTTTGTGGCTAGTTTTTGATTCCTTTGCATAGGTTTTTGCTCTCTTTGCTAGCCCGAATTCTATCTCCATTACTTTTAGGAAGTTTTGGGTTTGGCATCCTTGGCGGTCTTATTAAGTTGTATGCTCTTTTTTTGGCTTTTTTTTGTGCCAGGTTTATTCATAGTTTGGGTTATAGGTTAGCCTAAAGCTGGTTTTTTTGTTATTTTTGGGCTTTGTCCTCTTGTTTGGTTTGCGGTCTTGGGTTTGTAAGGCTTGGGGTTTTCCCCTTGTAAGTTTGTATTTTTCTTTCTTTTATGCCACATTTAATTACCCAAAAAAAAGTCATGTTGGAAAGAGGACTTCTGGGGTTTCGATTTGAGTACAAAAATGGCCACAATCAGAGTCCGAATGAGGGAGATATGATAAAAAGAAGTAGGCCCTGCGCAGCCAGTTCTCTCAAGTGAACGTTGGGCGCTCGAGCGCCCAACTCTCTCTCTGCCAGTTGTGCGCTCGAGCGGACAGGGCTCCACTCGAGCGCGCTATCGCCCAAGAAAAACCCCAAAACTCCCCTATTTAGAGTTTTTAACTTCAAAACCCTTAACCCTTCATCAAACATGTCTCAAATATCAATTTCCACCACAAAAACATTGGATTCAAGTCTCAAAAAACCTTTTTATGCAAAAATTTCTCAAAATCATGATTTTTCATTTCTCCAAAACCCCCATTTCAATCCAACCTAATGCAATACACACATAAACCCTTTAATCTATCCATCATACATCAAATTAACTCAATTTTGTTTTTTTTACATATAAACAAAATATCAACCCAAATCAACGACAACATGCGAAAGAATCTAGATCCTACCTTGGATTTACTCAAAAGATTGAAATTCCTCCAATTTCTCCCTCCTGGAGTTTGGGTGTTTGGTGTTCTTACCACATTGATGCTCCATTTTTCACCTCCTTACTCCAAAGCATGATTAAGGATGAGAGGATAGGGATTCAAGGGTTTCTCTCTCTAAAAATGGAGAGGAGAAAAGGAGAGGAAGAGGAGAAGAGAAGAAAGAGAATATGGGTCTCTCTCTCTCTTGTGGGTTACATATATATATATATATATATATATATATATATATACACTCCCAAGCTTTATCCATTGTTCGAGATGATTCCAAACCTTTCCTGATAGTCCGCTCGAGCTGACCCCCACCGCTCGAGCGGTGACCCCTGGAGCAGAACTCTACGAAATTCCTTAAAATTCATCTCAAACTCCTAACTTTGCTTACATTTCAATATTTCGAATTATTCATTAGCACAACCATATATCACAATTTCACTTACACATATCACTAATTCAACCATTAATGTGCAAAATTTTATAACGCCCATGCCCAAATTTAATTCCATCTCCCCATTTAACTGAAAACATGAAATCACAAAATAAACAGGTACTAGGTTCTTTCAACATTCCCTCCTTTTGGGAATTTTATCCCCGAAATTCGTCTCAAGTCACACCAAACCTTCCCTTAATCTTAATATATGTTCTCACAATTCGCTAGTCGCTCAGCCTGCATAGTGTCTTTCTTAATCCGCGATCCTGATCATTCTTTTGAAATGAGATGACTCAAGGGTGTTGACACGCCTCTGTTTCCAAAAGTATTATACTAACATCAGACTGAACTTCTGAATACCAATATTTTACAAGCATTAGAATCATCCATCAATCATTGTTCATCCTACCCACAATTCTTATCCAAATCAACATTTAAATACTTTAAATCGAAACAGGTCAGGTCATTGCACGGCAAAATTTAACATCAAGCTGAAGTCAACCATTCCTGCACTTGCCACCGATGATCCCTCCATGACCATCATCTTACTCACATACACCTCCTCGAAGAATAAACATTCTCAACCACAACAATATGCATCACAGGTCTTACCACCGCTATGATTCTCCCAACTTCCTCGAATCATAGTCTAATTCACATCTGTATTCTAATGTAAATCGAGGAATACTCCTCCAACCCAAACACATTTTCCCTAAATTCGAACATTATTCACGTGGGTACACGCATTATTCCCAAAATCGCCCATGCCTTTATAGCCAACTAACCACCACAACTTAAAACCATATCACTACTTGCACTACATCACTCTAATCCTTAAACCATTAGCACGAAACTAACACTGCCATTTGAACTTCAAGAGCCACTAGGAGTGAGCACACCACATGAATCAAACACCTCATAGATAAACACTCACCCATTGCTTTTTCGAGTCTGTAATCTTCTGCCCTAACTAGACAACTGGCGATCTTCCGCATATACATTACCCTGCTCGTCGACACCATCATAGACATTCGCGCCTTCCCTTCAAATGGTCTACCACTCTTTACACTTAAAAACTCTGAGTAGTTTAAAGACTCAAACGAAACACGAATCCAAATTCACATGTGTCTGTCAGAAACACACCACATGAACATCCCAACCACTAGGTTCAAACAAGTTTTCCACTTCACCAAGAGCCAGAGGCACAACCATACCCACATAACCCAGAACAAGCTGCATATAAAGGTTCACAATTCTCAGCTGATCGTTGTCGAAAAAGATTTTATGTTCTCAATACAGCTAGGTTTTTGTGTTGCTTCAGATCTTATATTATGATCTAAGTTTTTTTTTATCCCTAGCTATGAGGGGTGTTCATTGCTCTTGTGTTCCTTTGCTCTCCTGTGAGGGTTGGTTTACTCACTTGTATGGACTAGTTTGGTTTTTCTTTTTTTGTGGTGTCTCTTGGCTGCATGTTGGGGCTGTTGTTGTTGCCCCTTGGTTTTTGAATCTTAGATGTACGTAGTTTCATCTCTAGTTTGGTGTTTATTCATGTGGACTCCTTATTCTTTTTAGCCTTCCCCTTACGGCTTGTGTAAGGGATTGTGTGCGTGTGTGGGTGTGTGTGTTGTTAAGTTTGGTTGATGGATGGCCGTTTAGGTTCGATTTTGTTGAGGGCCTGTTGGTTCTCCTGGCTTGTCTTTGCAACAGCTGTTTGGGTTGTTGCCTGCGTTTTTTTGTCCTACGAGTAGTGTCTTCTATTGGGTGTTGCAGTTTTGGCTGCTTTTGGGTGGCAGGGTATTGCTTTTGGTGGCCCCTCTGCTGCTTTGGTTTTGGGGATCTGTGAATTTTGTTTTGGTTTTTCTCCATCAGTTGGTTCCTTTTGGTGGGGCTGGTTTAAGCTCTTTGCTGCTTCGGCTTTTGTTTGTGGCTAGTTTTTTATTCCTTTGCATAGGTTTTTGCTCTCTTTGCTAGCCCGAATTCTATTTCCATTACTTTTAGGAAGTTATGGGTTTGGCATCCTTGGCGGTCTTATTAAGTTGTATGCTCTTTTTTTGGCTTTTTTCTGTGCTAGGTTTATTCATAGTTTGGGTTATAGCTCAGCCTAAAGCTGGTTTTTTTGTTGTTTTTGGGCTTTGTCCTCTTGTTTGGTTTGCGGTCTTGGGTTTGTAAGGCTTGGGGTTTGCCCCTTGCAATTTTGTATTTTTCTTTCTTTTATGCCACATTTAATTACCCAAAAAAAAGTCATGTTGGAAAGAGGACTTCCGGGATTTCGATTTGAGTACAAAAATGACCACAATCAGAGTCCGACTGAGGGAGATATGATAAAAAGAAGTTGGCCATGTGCAGTCAGTCCGCTCAAGTGAACGTTGGGCGCTCGAGCGCCCAACTCTCTCTCTGCCAGTTGTGCGCTCGAGCGGACAGGGCTCCGCTCGAGCGCGCTATCGCCAAAGAAAAACCCCAAAACTCCCCTGTTTAGAGTTTCTAACTTCAAAACCCTTAACCCTTCATCAAACATGTCTCAAATCTCAATTTCCACCACAAAAACATTGGATTCAAGTCTCATAAAACCTTTTTATGCAAAAATTTCTCAAAATCATGGTTTTTCATTTCTCAAAAACCCCCATTTCCATCCAACCTAATGCAATACACACATAAACCCTTTAATCTATCCATCATACATCAAATTAACTCAATTTTTTTTACATATAAACAAAATATCAACCCAAATCAACAACAACATGCGAAAGAATCTAGATCCTACCTTGGATTTACTCAAAAGCTTGAAATTTCTCCAATTTCTCCCTCCTAGAGTTTGGGTGTTTGGTGTTCTTACCTCCTTGATGCTCCATCTTTCACCTCCTTACTCCAAAGCATGATTAAGGAGGAGGGGATAGGGTTTTAAGGGTTTCTCTCTCTAAAAATGGAGAGGAGAAAAGGAGAGGAAGAGGAGAAAAGAAGAAAGAGAATATGGGTCTCTCTGTCTCTTGTGGGTTACAAATATATATATATATATATATATATATATATTCCCAAGCTTTCTCCATTGTTCGAGATGATTCCAAACATTTCCTGATAGTTCGCTCAAGCGGACCCCCACCGCTCGAGCGGTGACCCCTGGAGCAGAACTCTACGAAATTGCTTAAAATTCATCTCAAACTCCTAACATTGCTTACATTTTAATATTTCGAATTATTCATTAGCACAACCATATATATCAATTTCACTTACACATATCACTAATTCAACCATTAACGAGCAAAATTTTATTACGCCCATGCCCAAATTTAATTCCACCTCCTCATTTAACAGAAAACATGAAATCACAAAATAAACAGGTACTCGGTTCTTTCAACTTTCCCTCCTTTTGGAAATTTCGTCCCTGAAATTCGTCTCAAGTCACACCAAACCTTCCCTTAATCTTAATATATGTTCTCACAATTCGCTAGTAGCTCAGCCCGCATAGTGTCTTTCTTAATCCGGGATCTTGATCATTCTTTTGAAATGACATGACTCAAGGGTGTTGACACGCCTCTGTTTCCAAAAGTATTATACTAACATCAGACTGAACTTCTGAATACCAATATTTCACAAACATTAGAATCATCCATCAATCATCGTTCATCCTAACCTCAATTCTTATCCAAAATCAACAGTTAAATACTTTAAATCGAAACGGGTCTGGTCATTGCACGACAAAATTTAACATCAAGCTGAAGTCAACCATTCCTGCACTTGCCACCGACGATCCCTCCATGACCATCATCTTACTCACATACACCTCCCCGAAGAATAAACATTCTCAACCACAACAATATGCGTCACAGGTCTTCCCACTGCTAAGATTCTCCCAACTTTCTCGAATCGCAATCTAATTCACATCTGTATTCTAATGTAAACCGAGGAATACTTCTCCAACCCGAACACATGTTCCCTAAATTCGAACATGATTCACGTGGGTACACGCATTATTCCCAAAATTGCCCATGCCTTTATAGCCAACTAACCACCACAACTTAAAACCATATCACTACTTGCACTACATCACTCTAATCCTTAAACCATTAACACGAAACTAACACTGCCATTTGAACTTCATGAGCCACTAGGAGTGAGCACACCACATGAATCAAACACCTCGTAGATAAACACTCACCCATTGCTTTTTTGAGTCTGTAATCTTCTGCCCTAACTAGACAACTGGCAATCTTCCGCATATACATTACCCTGATCGTCGACACCATCGTAGACATTTGCGCCTTCCCTTCAAACGGTCAACCACTCTTCGCACTTTAAAAACTCTGAGTAGTTTAAAGCCTCAAAGAAAACACGAATCCAGATTGACATGTGTCTGTCAGAAACACACCACAAGAACATCCCAACCACTAGGTTCCAACAAGTTTCCCAGTTCACCAAGAGCCAGACGCACGACCATACCCATAGAACCCAGAACAAGCTGCATATAAAGGTTAACGATTCTCAGCTTATCGTTGTCGAAAAAGATTTTATGTTCTCAATACTAACTCCCTCGTTAACAAGAACAAACACTCTTGGCTTATTAACTTAACCTCAAAGGGAACACAATTCTACACACATACATTCACTCGGTAGAGCGGATGAATTACACTCAAAAAATCCACGAGAAACTCAGTCCCCAAATCACCCAAAATAGCCTGACCAAGAATCAATCAACGACCCAACAGTTACCCCCAACCATGGTGGAACAGTCTGTACAACTGTTTGCATGACAATCAAATCTTCTTCCTAAGAAAGACATGGCTAACTAGAAGTCTTGACTCAACCTCAACGTATCCCCAGAGCCCATCCACATTTGGTTCCCAACGATATCCAGATCGTCCACTATACTAAGCTCTCAACTCACGAACTTCATTCCCACATACAAGAATACCATCAATCTTCCTACCTTGTACAACACATCTCATAGGACTACCAGCTCATTACCAGTCACACACAAAAACAATATACCGACACTCCTAGCTTGCCAAAATCTCACTTCACATGATTGTACTTCACTAATATAACTCCCACTCGATAAGTCTCAGTCATGTCACGGCCTCAAGCCCAAACAAAGAAAATCAATTCATGAAACCTTTTATCCGATGTTATTAATAACTTCCACGATCACGCAAATGCTTCCTGCACTCTCGTTTCCGGGTATGCATCTATTACAAACATCTTAATGCACGAGTTTTTTTCTATTACCCCAGCCCATCCAAACCACACGGTACAGTACTGAACTTTATTACACCACATTTCGTTTTCCCTGAGCAAACAACATACCCTTTTATGAGCCTATGGTTGAATACAAGCAATGTCCAGACATATCATACTCAAAACACGCCATCTCAGAACTAGGCCAAAACATGCCATCTCGGAACTAGGCCAACCACCCCATCGAACCCTTCTAAGTTCTTTTTAAACCTCATACCTCCAACATGTTTATGAACACAATCTCCTAATTATGAGGGTAACAACTAAACCATGGTCCTGCATTCTCATAGGAATCTCACAAAACTGCTATTCGAGAATCTCATCGCGTTAATAACTCAATTTCTAAACTTCCTTAAGGATCTCACTTAATGAGAACTTATGCTATCGACATTTCATAAAAACCAAACTACATCTTCAGAGACATCACCCAAACGCTCAGGTTTACGGGGTAAAGCAAGCAGGTTCTCCAAGGAACCACAGGCAAACGGGCCCACACTCATATGTCTGAACATTTAATTCTCCCCAAGGAAGGATAATTACACTATTCAACCACCCACAAAACATCTCTCCCACTAGGAAGACAACGAATCGGCTCTAAGCTCTTGCTCCACGTCACTACCTCTTAGGACCACCATTACACACTTGGATTGAAATAATGTTAATCACTAGTCTTGTAAAGATATCGGACATCATCATACAAACATTATCGTCCACCATTCACGATGAGCATATCATTTGTCGCGCTAGGTCTTTGCACTTAGATCGTTACCCAAGCACGTTAACTATCGCCTACTCCTTCACATCTCGACGAGGCTTCACACGCGTCCACAAGACTCCCACTGATTAACCACCAAGGTTAACACCACATATATTCGCACCACTTTAGCACATGTACCTACAGGTCACGTCATACTAACAAGCAAACAAGTAGGCAAAACTATGCTATAGTCTTAAGCTCGCAACTCAGGTACATCCATCAAAAACTGTTTGACATTTAACTAGAAACACTTATCTCTTTCGTCACCATACGCGGACCACCGAAATACAACTGCCCAATCATGAAAGCAACTACACATCACACAAACAAATGATCCTCGCCAACCAACTATAGATCAAATGGCACCATCCTATCCTTCACCCTTAAGGGTAAAATAGCATCACCATCTCCAGACCTTACGCGACCACCTACTACCAACATCATCCCCTTATGGGACCTCCTCATACCGACACGTCATCCCAAGATGACCGGGTCAGGTATACCAACAACATTATACCATACCCCACAAACTTCACACACTCACCTTCTTACCAAACACTATGTATCCCACATAATCTCTTACTCTTGAGAACAACGACCCATGTCACAAAACTCTTCTCCGTGAAACTTCCCGAACAATCTCGAAACTTCATTCACCACATCACAACTACTATCTATTTACATCTCCTCTCACGTACACACACATATCACTCAATAACTAACCCATTGATAACATCTTCATTCCATGTACTCTTTCTACATACGCTTTTAACTTTTATCAAGTACATAACTCAGCATCACGCCAAAAAAAAATACAAGGGTCATTAATCTGACCTTTAAAATCACAAAATACCGCGGTGGTTATCAATAACAAACCCAGGGTAAGGGACATTCCCAACCACATGTCTAAGCACAAACTTTCCAATACACTTTAGGTTGATGATTATTACGCTCCCGTTCACTATGTTCCCATCCACTATGTTCCTGTCCACTATGCTCCCGTCTATACTCAATCTCGGGGTTCATGGCTCATGGCACAGCATGACTCAAGACATAGCACGGCTCATGACGTACATAATCTTCAACGCACCTAAAACCACCCCTCATATCCATACATAACCAACAACCGCCAAGGGGTTTCAAACAATCTACCAAACTTGCTCGTTAAACTACTGATAGCTCAACACAAAACAAACAACTAACTACGATCACCCTGACTCAGATGGATACAACATACTCCGAACAGTCATTGCTCATCTCTCGAGCTTACACCCACCACAATCATTGACCACTAGGTCATAATTCCACCACTCATACCACCATCCAGATCACAACTCATCCTAGCTCCACGGGCATAATCCCTGCAACAAGAATATCACGACACCCAACTAGGTCAAGCTTAATCTTACCTCCTAAAGTCAAGCTACACACTACTTATCACCTGGTCACATCACACTAACACATTTTCACATACCGAGGGAAAGCCCCAAAGCAACGTAACAATCCGAGCAACTAGTTCAGATTTCTCATTGAAAGAACGTCGGCCAAACACTTTTCTATTTTGAACCCCAAAGTAGTTGATCAAACGCCATATGGCATGCCACCTCACCCTAAGACTCAACCCTCCATGCTCATATAAACACATAGCATGCACAACATAATTAAATCGCAAACCCATGCAAGCACACAACTTATGCCATGTAGTGGTGCCTAACCTCGTCAAACAGGTCACATACTATGGTCACGGTTACTCCCCACGGCACTTAGGTATTCAAACCTAGAGTTCTGATACCATTCTGTCACGCCCCGACCCTGGGGACCCATGAACCAACCCAACTGTCCCACATTCAAAAGTCACTAACGATATGTTTCCTTCACCAAAGGTTTGACTTCGAAACATATTAAATTAAAAATTGTTATTAAATAATTAAATTCTCTTACATATCCACTTCAAACAAATGCCTTTGATTTTTCCAAGAGTCCATTAACAACCACTATATCATTATAACAATCCACTCATATGTACATATAAACATAATACAAAATTTTAAAAAAATAAAAGATCATTCTTCTAGCTTCTAGCTTTTTCCACATTGCAACATTGGCCTTGGTATCGCCTCTGGTCCTTGGAACATGAAATGGTTTATATACATACATGAGCCGAAGCTCGTAGGATATAGATTAACTCCAGATGTAATGCATGATTTGTGAGGTGTGACGGGTGCAACCGAAGTAAATATGCAAATTTTCACCAGTTCATTATTGCTTCACACGCACACACCCACGCACGCCAATTTGTTCCCATTTATCATGTCACATTATCCATACTGTCATTCCATTATCCGATTTTTCACAAAAATTGTGTTACATTTTCATTACCCGATTTACCCCAAAATCGTATCACCTCTTAATTTGTCACAATTAATGAAATGGTATCGGGTGCAACTTATAGAAACTCCTCCCTCTTAATTCCCAAAAGGCTACATGAAGCCATTGGATAATAAATAGCTCTATAACTCTCCATGATACAACACCACATTTCAGGGGTTAACCCATGGGCTTGTGGTCCCCATCGTGCGCAAGTTTTTGGTCTCTCACCACGGACCCTCCAGACTAACTTAATCCACATCAATTGTCACGCCCTAAAATCCCGGGTTACGTGAAAATCCACCAAACACCAGTTTTATGAAAATAAGTTTTCATACATTCAAATTTACCTGTTGAAATCAAATGGAAACACAACATGCATCTCTCATAAAAATTAAACATCCTGTATCATGCATAAGTATATTACCCAGAGGCGTACAAACGTGCCTTCAAACAGGCATACAAAAAGAAAAACTAGTAAAATCATCCACCATCATAGGCACCACTAGATCAACTCCTCGTGATCATCAACCTCCAAACCTGAAAATGGTTTTACAGCAAAAATCCGACACCGTGAGCCGAAGCTCAATAGAAACAGACTATAAAGCTGTAAAGCAAGATATGCAATCATATGGTGGGAGCTAACTCAACTACAACCCCAAAAAGATTTTCCATCCCAAAAATCACAAGTTTTCCATCAGGCTAACACGAGCCTCTAAAATGGTTTTACATCATAAAACCCCACATTTTCATTTTCAAAACCATGCATATCAACAATGCAAATAACGTTTTCACAGTTAAAGAAAAGCAGTAATCAAAACAATATATTCCACCAGAATCACACACCGAGAAAAGAGAAAAGATATTTTTCACTCAGAACACACACAGTCGAGGAAAATAAATCGGTAAAATAGTATGCTCCACTCAGGCCACACAGTCAAGGAGAAAGATAAAATAAATCCTATGTACTGACTCCGTCACAAGGGGACATATGTAGCAACTACAAACCCATGCCCCTTTACCCAATCCCTACAGATTGTAGGACAGGTTAGGTAAATACAAGTTCTATACGAAGCCACAACAACGTAAAGTTTAATTTACAGGCCTGAAACCCGAGGGTACAAAGCACCTAACCGCTTAATTTACAGGGACTAGCCCGAAGGTACAATGCACCTTCTCTGTGCACGTTTTTAAACTTACACCGAGAGTAACTCGTGCCAAATACCCACAATCCTGGTACATCTAAAGAATCATTTTACAACATCAAAATGTTTTCACAGTTATCCAAAGATCCATCAATCAACATGGAGATCAAACAAACATATAGATCCATCCATTAACATGGAGATCAAACAAAACATGTAAAAATATGAGTTTCAAAACTATACAACATATGTATAAAAAGAGATCCAATCCATCTACCATGGAGATCAACAGGTATGTAAAAGCACGCACACTTTTATCAAACGTTTTCAAGGTTGAGCCCCAACCCCAAGGGTCAGCTCCAAACCCCCAAAAGAAAACATATTTTCCAAAGTTTTCGTAAAAACTTCTTTTGCAAATCATTCCTTTCCCCAAAACAACAACCAAACCATCTAAGCAACCACCAAACGCCCACATAGGACCCCAGTCAACTGGCCCAAGCCCCTAGTCGACTGAAAAACTCTCTGAAAAAAGAGAATCAAAACAAAAACAATTTCAGTCGATTGACCTCCCAGATCTAGTCGACTAAACGCCCAAAATGATGATCCAGTTAACTAATATTATGATCCAATCGACTGATCCTGCCCAGAAAATGTTTTGTGCTACGGTTTTTGCCTCCAAGCCTCAAATCAAGCCTCTAAACACCCATTAAACACCCTCGGACATCCACATACCCAAGCTTTATAGCAAAACCTCGAAAGGAAACTCTCGAAACACATTTCCATCGACCGAAAACAATGAAAAATGATTTTAAGTTAAAAAGCCAATTTATCAAAACATAAATCACCTTTTTTATGCATTTTTAAACAGTGAAACAACACAAGATTACATATATCACCTTTAAACATCTATACGGTCTAGAATCCTACCTCGGTGAGTCAAAGACTCGATGCTTCGATCCACGTACAAAATCGAGCTTCGTTAGAATGAAATTCCGTCAGGATGGATGCGTAGAGCACGATGCTTATAACAAGGATCGGCTGTTGGTCCGTCAAAAACTAAGTCTCGAGACCCAGAGAAGTTAGAGAAAAGGCATAGAGAAAAAGGAGGAAACTTAGTTGTTAAGTTTTGAAAATATTTTTTGAAAATATCTAACTCCAGATATTTATAGGTCCTCCAAAATATCTTTTTTTTTTGAAATTTTACAATTCGCACCGTAACTCTTTGCAGCCCCAGCTACCAACCCCGCATGCTTATTTAAACCAAAACATGCATCAAAACGCTTATAAACATATTAAACCGAAAATGCCAAAACATGTTGAAAAACACCGAATGTGCATATATATCAAAATGAAACGGTAGAGGGTCTCACAAGTCTCCCCTCGTTAAGAAATTTCACCCACAAAATTCACTACAAGGTCACGAGGTAAACAACTCCGGGTATCTAGCGCGAACCCCAAACTCAAGAATCATCACAGGACGCTCCTCATACGTGATATCCTCATCAACTCGTAACTCGGCCCAATCCAGGACAAGTAAAGGATCAGGCTCATACTTCTAAAGCATAGAAATGTTAAACACGTTGTGCACGGATGCTAACTGAGGTGGCAAGGCCAGACGGTATGCTACCACACCAATCCTTTCTAGGATCTCGAAGGGTCTAATAAAGCGCGGTGATAGCTTCCTGCTACGGCCAATTCTCATCAACCCTCTACGTGGCGAGACCTTCAGAAACACATGATCTCCAACTGCAAACTCCAAAGGTCTCCTCCTCTGATCTGCATAACTCTTTTGGCGGCTCTGAGCTGCCACCAGACAATGATGAATCGCTGCAATCTTCTCGGTCATCTCCCGCACTAGGTCGGGTCCCAAAATAGTGGTCTCACCTACATCTGTCCAACACACCGACGATCTACATAGCCTACCATACAGAGCCTCATACGATGCCATCCCAATGCTGGACTGATAACTGTTGTTGTATGCAAACTCTGTCAATGATAGATGATCCTCCCAAGAACCCCAAAAATTAAGCACACAGGCTCTCAACATGTCCTGCAAAATCTGGATGGTCCTCTCAGACTGACCATCGGTCTGTGGGTGCAAAGCTATGCTGAAAGTCAAGCTCATCCCTAAAGCCATCTGAAGACTATGCTAAAAGCTAGATGTAAAGCGTGGGTCTTGATTAGAAACAATAGTCACCAGTACTCCGTGTAGTCGGACTATCTCTCGAACATACAACCTACCCAATCTGTCCACCGAATCCTTCACTCGAATGGGAAGAAAATGGGACGACTTCATCTGTCTATCAACCACAACCCAAACAGCATCATGTCCCTCTGGCGATCGAGGAAGTCCTGATACAAAATCCATCGTGATATTCTCCCACTTCCACTCAGATATAGGCAACAGTTGTAATAATCTTGCTGGTCTCTGGTGTTCCACCTTTACTTGTTGACAAGTAAGGCATCGAGAAATGAACCAGATCACATCTCTCTTCGTTCCCATCCACCAAAATTGATGACGCAAATCATAATACATCTTCATACCTCCTGGATGCACTGCAAGGCGTGAGTGGTGAAACTCATGTAACACCCCAGAACGGCACGACTTTGGCACAAACAGTCGCCCTGTCAACCTCAAACTCTGATCTAAACCCACCACCCATCCTACTGTGTCCTTTCCACTGGCAATGCGGTCCCGTATCATCTAAGCCTCCTGATCGGTTCACTGAGCCTCTAACACGCGTGCAGGTAATGCGGGCTGTGAAGCTACTGAATATAAAGTCGCACCTGTCTCTGTCTCCCCGAGACACAAATCAAACTCCCTAACATCTCTAAGCATATCCCATTCTCGTATAGCCACAGAAGCTAATGAACCATGACATGTCCTATTGGGCACGCCAGCTATGACATTTGCCTTTCCCGAGTGGTACTGCAAATCAAAGTCGTAGTCTCCCAACAACTCCATCCATCGTCGTTGGCGAAGATTCAAGTCTCTCTGCGAAAATAATTATTTTAAGCTCTTGTGATCAGAGAAAACCTCGAAGTGCTCACCATATAGATAATGCCGCCATGTCTTCAAGGCGAAGACCACGGCTGCCAACTCCAGATAATGTGTCGGGTAGTTCTTCTCATGTGTCTTCAACTGTCATGAGCCGTAGGCTACAACCTTACCTCCCCGCATCAATACACAGCCCAAACTATTGTGTGATGCGTTGCGATACACTGTATACTCCAGGCCTCGCTTTGGAATAATCAACACTAGTGCACTGGTCAATCTCCTCTTTAGCTCCTAGAAAGCTGACTCACAGGACTCGCTCCACACGAACATAACTTCCTTTCGCGTCAAACGCATCATAGGTGCTGTCAACCTTGAACAGTCCTTGACAAATCGCCAATAATAACCTGCCTGACCCAAAAAATTACGAATCTCAAAGACGTTGTTCAGTCGCTGCCAATCCATCATAGCATCCGTCTTCGACGAGTCGACTGATACTCCATCCTTCGACACCACATGTCCAAGGAATCTCACCTCTGACATCCAGAACTCGCACTTCTCAAACTTCGCATACAAGCGATGTTCTCTCAGAAGCTGCAATACAACATGTAGATGCTCCTCATGCATCTCCCTCGTGGATGAGTAGATCAGAATGTCATCCACGAATACCACCACAAAACTATCCAGATAAGGGTGGAAGATATGGTTCATCAAACCCATGAAAGTCGTAGGGGCATTCGTCAAATCGAACAGCATGACTAGAAACTCGTAGTGACCATAGCGAGTCCGAAAGGCGGTCTTCGCTATGTCCTCATCTCTAATCCTCAGCTGGTGATACCCTGACCTCAAGTCAATCTTTGAAAAGCAGCGCGATCCCTTCCACTGATCAAACAGGTCATCAATCCTAGGTATAGGATACTTGTTCTTCACTGTCACCTGATTCAACTTCCTGTAATCTATGCACAGTCTCAAAGACCCATCCTTCTTGTTTGCAAAAAGAGTAGGAGCTCCCCACGGAGACGTACTCGGCCGCACAAACCCCTTATCTAGCAACTCCTACAACTGCACCTTGAGTTCTCGCAACTCAGCAGATGCGAAGCAATACGATGGCATAGAGATGGGAGAAACTCCTGGAACAAGATCAATAGAGAACTCCACATCTCGGCTCGGCGGTAACTCAAACAGATCATCAGGAAAGACATCTGGGTAATCACAGACCACAGGGGGTAGCTCCCCTCGAA
>JAULJZ010155606.1:17864-28554 GCA_032270985.1 Heliamphora pulchella | reverse complement strand
TTTTTGTCTTTCAAGACTTAAATATATCGGGGTTCTGCCGGTACGAGTTCTCGGAGGATCGTAGCCCACACTACGTTCATGGATCGCGTAAGGGAATACAGTAGAAAATCTGATAGGAGCTTCAACTCGGAATCAAATCATAGTTAAAGAATCGATCGACAAAAGGTATTCTTCTAAATTAATTTTGATTGCACGGGTTTTATTTTGATCGTTCTTCGTCAAAAGTTTTATCTGGAGCCCGTTTCGGCATTTGCCCGTTCAGTTAATTTTTTACCAAAAATCGTTTACAAAAATAATGATATTGGTAGTATTGCCTCCAATAAGAACTTCGGGACATTTCCATAGAATCTAGAAAAATAAACAGAGAAGGGAGAAGAGAAGAACCGAAGAAGAAGAAGAAGAAGAAGAAGAAGAAGAAACAAGGCAGCGCCGAATAGGGGAAAGGCTAGGGTTTTTGTTTCATGTATTTGCTATTTCTCAAATCATTTACAAGAAACCCAAGATTAACCTGGAGGTTATACTTCCATGGAGGCACATAGTGGAAGAAGCCGAGAGAAGAAGAGGAGGCTAGCATCGGGGAGGGTGTTTTCAGGTCATGCCTTGATTCTTTCTTTCTCTGTTCAATTTATTTGCCTTCTCAATCCCTCAAATGCTCTAGAACAATCTTATTACTAAATAGCAAATCCAAATAAAAGAAGAAAAAAAAAAGAATCTGCTGGCGGGTGAAGGGGCAGTTTGGCCTCCTAATGCTTTATTTTGTCTTCTGTTTTTTTTCTCTAACTCTGTAGAAAATTTCCACGTGTGACCTTTATACATATATACTTTCATTGAATCTTGGAAAGAATCACCCTACTAAATTTATCCTCCAATAATATATATAAAAAAAAACATATATATATATATAAATATTCATTAATAGCATAAAAAATTTATTCCCAAAAATATAAATTATGTCAAAATAATTAATAATAAAATATTCATTAATAAATTATACCGGATCGCTACATACTTTCCAAGTCATAATTCTCTAGGTATAAAGTCAATTATAACTCAAATCTCATTAAGTCACAAGCCCACATTAACATTTATGAATTCCATATGCAATATTATCTCATTTAAGAAACAAACTAGTGGACTAACCATATTGAAAAAACCATAAATTTACTAAGAGTATCACAATCTTCCCAAGTTTTTCATTTTAACTATTGATTTAGCTTATAACTCACAAATTCACAAGTTACATGACTCTAGTAATTCTCCCAAGGTTCAATATAAACACGTTTTTTCGTCAAATTTTCATCTCCAATTCTTATTTCAACATTTATACAATTTCTCATAAAACCCAAACCAATTTATCATTAGAACTCAACATAAGAATTAAGAATATGTATAAAACTTTAAATTTTCCAAACTTTCCAATTTATGTTATCAATACGTCATGAATTCACTCTTCAATTCAAGAATTTAAGAGTTTAGTTCACAAATTCTAAATTTCCAAGAAACTAGGGTTTATAGGATTTAACCACAACTTAAAGTTCAATTCCAAGTTCCATGTAGTTAACCCTTTAATTGCTCTAATTCCATAAATTATCAAATTCACTCTTATTAATTCAATCTCTACTTTGATTCGTCTGTTCACATCCAACTCAACTAATAGACATAACATCATCCAAGACTTTATCACAAGTTAAAATGTAATAAACAAAACTCAAATTTGCCTTTTTAACTTTATTGTGAGAGAACCAACATCCCACAACTGCACAACTTCAGAGTTCTTATTTCAAGGTTTCTCAAAACATTTATTTCATAACTAGGACTTGAGTTTGAACTCCACCCTTTTTTTCACGTAATTAATTTATAAATTAATCCCCTATCGGTAAGACATCACCCCAAGCATTAGATGTGGTATTCCACAGGTTTTAAACCCACTAGTTGACTAAATTCCCATGAGATGTTTAATTTACAGTTACATCAACTTGGCTCCACAATCACAACTTCTCAAATTTCAAGTTAAAATCACAAATTCAGATCTCTATTCACAAGCTTTGCAGATTAGAGGGCTCACATATTTCTTTAGGTGTTTGAAATTTTATTATTTCTTCTAGATTTCCATAAAATCAGGTTGAATAAAACAAGAACCAACATTGGTTTAGTTAAATCTTTCAAACTTTTAGGATTTTAAGGAGTTATCTACCAAAATCAACATAAATCATATCACAACACCAAAGTTAGTCAAAATTCTACCTCTTTGAGCTCTCAAATTTCAGAATACGCCAAAATCCCTAACCCTTGATTTTCGGCTATCTCAGATTTTGGCTCTTTGATACTTCAAATGTGATGCTCTAACCTTGTGTAGGTTGTATTCTTCTTAGCAACATCCAATTTCGTGGCTAAATTGATCAATTTTGTTCGGAGCCTCATCATCCATGGTGGCAAAACAAAGTAGAGAAATTGAGGAAGAGGACACGGGTATTGGCTAAGGGTGGTTGGGGCAAAGTCGACGACGGTGATGGGTGGGGATAGCGGCGCTGGTGGCCGCAATGGTGAGGTGATGGTGGCGCGTCACGCACTGCTCCGTTCTCTCTTCTCTCGGCTCTCTCTCTCTCTCTCTCTTTTCTACTTCTCTGCTTCTCTTGGCTTCTCCTGAAGCATCTCAGCTTCGGCTGAGATATTATCATAATTATATTTATATATATATATATATATATCCATTTGTGTCAACCTCATACATTTTTTCAAATTTTCAGGTGAGACTTTGGTGTCTACTCATCTCTTCATTGGTGTTGACTAATTTTGTTAAAACAGCAACTAGAACTTCGGTATCGACTTAAAATTGTTGTGGTGTTGGCTCATTAAGTTACAGTCAGTCTCGAAATTTTTAGAGTCAACTCATCTTCGTTTGGTGTCAATTTAGAAAATCTTAGACAATCTTGGTTGTTTTGGAGTCGACTTAACTTTGTTTGGTGCTGACCCAAAATGCTTGTTTTCGAAAGAAACATTTGTGTCGACTTAGAAATCTTTGGTGTCGACCCTTTTGACTTGAAATTGACAAATGGCTTGTAGCTCTGGTGTTGACCCATTTCTCTTTTGTGTCGATTCATTTTGTTTTTCGGATGGTGTTTTGGTGTCGACTCATGTGAATTTAGTGTCGACTCGTGAAACCCAAAGTTTGGAACCCGAATGATCATTTGGTGTCGATTCAAAATATTTTGCTGTTGACCCAAAGTGAATCCTAGTTCAATACTGGAGGTGTTGACCCAAAATCATTTGGTGTTGACTCATTTAAGTTACTAAAACATCTTAAGTAAAGTAGTTAAGGTGTCAACCCTAAATCTCAATGGTGTCGACATACTTGAGAATTTCAAGCGTGATTTGCCTTAAGGTGTCGACTCAATTATCAATTGGTGTCGACACAAAACGTTCTTCACAAGAATACTGAGTGTTAACCTATAATAACCCGGCTCAAACCCTAGTATTAGCGACGAATAGACAATGAGAACTTAGGTCGCTATATGAATAGAAGAAACTCTAATTAACCTAAAAATCCTAATTCGATCCGAAAATCCTAAAAAGGCCAAATACTCAAAGGCAAAACCCTAACAATCAAAAAAGTCTCAAAATAGCTTAAATTAAGTAAATAACATGAAATATAAAATAAAAAATAAAAAATTCTCATAATTAAGGTAAAATGAGTATTTTGCTCATAATACAGTAAAAAGTCCTAAAAATTCAAACTTTGACATATGGGCACCCAAAAATCATATATCTATATATAATTAATTAATAAAATACAAAATAACAACAAAAATGACCAAATTACCCTTGCATGGCCGGCCACCTAGGAGAATGTGCCCAAAAAGTTATTTTTTTGCCATTTTAAGCTTAAAAATGAGAAAAGATATATTAATTAAACATTATTTTGACCTAATACTTTTTATACAAGTAATATATATAGTAATATAATGATGTAGGTCAACAAAAGAAAATAAATAATTATTTAAAGTCTCTACACAATAAATAATTCAAAAAGTTAATTCTAGTCAAACTAGTTTATTTTAGCTTAAAAGTCTATACTTATTTAATTAATTACTATCAAAATTATGATAAATCATGAGAAGACTAAATTAATTATAAATACATTAATATCATAGGTTTTAGTAGGTTTAGAAATCAAAAAGATACATAAAATTAATATTTTATGCATATTTTTCCACAAAATGGTACCAAAACTTAATTTAAAACCCAAATTAAATGCACAAATTAGCTTTTTAGTCTCCCAAACAGGCCTGGCCAAAATTTACCGACCCCAAGTATGAAAATATATCTCTCAAGCCACTCCTACCTCCTATGCAACCAATGAGGATCAAAGAAAATTTAAATTTTAAAATTATGTAATAATTAATCCTCCATTACATTTTTTCTATAAAAACAAGACCTAAGCCACCCTTCTCCTCTTCATACATTCGGCTGAGAGAGAAAGTAAGAGAGGGAGAGAAACCACAAAAATATTCTAAGTATTCTAAGAGAGAAGAAGAAAGGAAGAAGGAAGAGGGAGTTAGGAGGAACAAAGGAGCAAACTATAAAGCTAAGTTCTATTCTCCTACAACCTTTTAAGCATCCAACAAAGTAAGTAAACTCTCTAAAATCTTCTGATAATCTCCCTTAAGATTACCTTCAATCCATCTCTATAATCAACCCTAAGAAAATAAAATAAAGAATAACTCAAAAAGGCGTCGTAAGAGTAGTTTATGGGCTGTTTATGTATGAGCAAGTTTTGCATGTGTTTGTATATGTGTATTCTTGAGTTTTATGGCTTAAACATGTTCTGAAGTTTTGATTTATGTGATTTTATAGCATGCATGCAAAGAAAATACAATAAAAATAGACATCGCATGAGCTAAGTTATTAAAACCCTAGGTTACCTGCTTTTCTGGGCATACCAAGATTCTGCCACCAACTTTAAAACACCATAACTAAATGTAAAACAAATGGTCTTAACGTGATTTTTATGTCCAGAATTAGAGTTTTGAGTTCTCTTTCATACAAAATTGGTTTGAAGTAATTTCGTTGAGTAGAATTCCAGATATGTCATCTTTGCCAAAAAGTGTCAGATCTTGACCACTCTAAATTGCAGACCTAAAAGCCCTACGTTAGAGTGATAACCGAGCTTAAGTCAAAACATACAACATGTAGATGATATATTTATCTTTCTGTCCACAAAAAATGAGCCAAGAATATGAAGTCTTGATGGGTCAAAACACCATCCAAAGTCACTGTTGAGGTTTAGTGACTGACAAACATCTCTGTCACACATTTTTGTGAGACCTAAAACCCATATTTTTAGAAGCCAAATCCAAACGTGGTAAACCTGAAAAATTTAGCTAACATATTAAACTAAATACTGAGCAAACATCAGCCCAAAATTCCCTCAAATGATACCCTAAAGGTTTTGAGCACTCTCTGTTAAAAACACATTCTGCAGACTCTTTTTAGGTTGACTGAACCATTTTTATAAATTGGAAAAAATATCAAACGTTTTTCAAATAACTTTTCTTAGCTCAAAATATGAAACTTGTAGGAAACACCTTAAACTAAAACCTCCCCAAAAATCAGACCCATATCCCTTAAATTGGTGCCCCAAAACCATGGCCAACAAAGACCTAAATTCTACACTTTTCTCTGTAAAATACTGAATGATTTTCCCTTAATTAAATCAAATGACCTTTTTGCCTTAGGATCTAACCTTAGTGCTAAACATGAAAGTTGTAGAAAATATTTTTCTTTAATTGATGCTCAAAAATATAAAATTAAATTCATGTCTAGGTACCTCAAAACACTGTCAAAATTTTTAAATTGGCGCTTGAATAATTATCCAATTTTTGGCTAAGTGTATAAGTAATGGCTAAGTATATAAGTAATGTGTCACATTGTGGAATTTGAATATATGGATTTTAAATGAATTATGTGAATGATTTGTGTATGAAAATAATAATTTGATGAATGGAATCCATGCCGTTAGGTTGAATTTATGTCTCTTGAATTATCGCTTGTGTTTTACATACTTGTACTCCATGATCATAATTTTACGATTCCATGTAAAGCATACATATGTCATTTTAGCTAACGTCATGATCACTTTATACATGAAAATCGTAAATAGCAGTTGCATATGTCATATCACGTCACCATTGGGTTGGGTTTCGCGGGGTTCACCGTTTTATTTTGGGAAAAGAATGAAAATTAAATCTTAGGGTTGGTACCGTGATTGATGGAATTAGAATATTGTGATATTGACTAAATGCCCTGATTGTGATATTGACTAAATGCCCTGATTGTGATATTAGCTATATGCCCTGATTTATTTTTTTGTGATGGTTTTGCCCCAAGTACTAAATGCACCTTATTATTTATGATGTAAATTTTTTGTGAAGGCGGTTCGGGTGGCGTAATAATAGAAGTTAGATTTTGCGATCCCACGTTTGACCTTGAATTGAGATTCGAGAGCTTGAGTGTTGACTTGTCCACGCCCTTGCCATAAGTGATGACTCCGCTGGACACTTAGTCCGCTACGTAGTCATCTCACGGCTTAAGGAACGCTCTTTGTCGATCGGTAGACTTGATTAGCGTGATTGGGATAATGGGGTTTAGGATGGTTCACCTTGGTTTGGGAAAGCCTATGATAACTTAAGTTTAAATTTGGATTAGAAAACAAAATTGGTTGCATCGCATTCATCTGCATCACGCATTTGCACAATTGCTCTTATACATGCTTACATTGTTGAAACGTTAAATTGTCTGTCTCTTTGACTATAAATTGTATTAGGTATTATACGATATGTATTGTAAGATATTTTGTTATGAGCTTGTTAGACGGTTTAGAAAATTTGCTTCTGGACTTTGGCTTATGGCATTCGTGCCACAAGTGAGGAAGAAGGACTGTTTGAGGAGGTTGCACCCGTTGAAGAAGAAGACTTCGAGGAACAAGGTGAGTGGCAGGAGCCAGCATACACTGACAACGCGAATTGAAGAATTTGAATTTTCTCCCTTTTTTGTTCTTTTGCTTAGTTTCCATAGGCATATTGTAATTTTGTTAAATTTTCTAGATGACTGTAATCATTAAGTATTTTGAACAAATTCTGAACCGTTAATGATGTAGTAATTATCATATGTAATTATGAATGTTCGGCTAGAATATCTCCCTTATTTATAGTTACATATATCCTGACGTGCCCGGAGGACGGGGCGTCACAGTACCCATTTGATGTAAAGTGTCAGTACAAATGGTATAATGTGCCGACTCATTTGTCACATAGTAGCAACACTTACCTTTTTGGAAACAATTGATTATAATCTTTTTAAATCAATTTAATTAAGAAAATAAATTTAAAAAATCATCAAAATCTAATTAAAATGCCCTTGGGCTAATACTTTATTTTGGATTCAGTTTGTTGTGTGATTGTGAGACGTTGCATTTTGATCAACAAGCTTTTAATTTGATTATTCAGTTTTCGTTTTTATTTTATGTGATATTAAATATGAGATCATACAATTGTTATATCTACATATCAATATTCAAACATGAGATACTTTATACTTTTTTAGGACAAGTCGTGCTCTGGACGATTCTTGCCAAAAGCTTAGATAAAGCATGTCAAGTTTGGATTCGAGTTTATCTTCTTGAAAATCCTTATTGGCTTTGTAGTCGTGATAGAATTAAATTGAATTAATTAAAAATAAACTAGAGTTTGAACGAAACTAGAAGTACTGGCTAGGGAGGAGAATTATAATCCTTAGGAATCTCTTTCTCACTTGAACTCTAAATTTAAATTTCTTAGTTATATAGTTTAATTAGAATTTTAATCCAAATTAAACTTTTTTTTTTCTAAAATAAATTATTAATTAAATATTTTAATAAATAAATCATAATCACACTAAATTCTTGAGAACGATATCCGGACTTTAGCTACGAATCTATGGATTAGTAGTTAAAATAAGGTTTTAAAATAATTATTTTTGGTACAGTACCATACGAATCAGTATAACTTTGGATCTCTTTTCTTCTTCTATGTTATTACATCGGTATGTTTTAACTAAGGACGAAAAAAATCTAATTGATTAGCTTATTTTTATCTTTTTATTTTTTATTTTTAAAATATTTTTTAATTTGTTTGATAAAAGCAATGTGGCAAGTAAACAAAAATTGACTAAAATTAATATTTGTACAAAAATTAACAATATCAGAAAATAAATAAATAAAATACCAAACCAAGCCTTAGCCTATGTTTGGATTAAAAAGCCTTGTGACTTTTTTTAGAGTTTTTTTTTCATTTTTATGATTTTTTTTATATTTTGATTTAAATTTTTTATTTTTTTGATTTCTTGTAATGAGAGAATTCTAAAAAGTATTCCTGTTATGGTCAATTTTGAAAACAATTCACTAAAGACAAAGAAATTAGAAAAAAAAGCCAAAAAGCCTGCTAAATTGGTTTTTTTCGTTTTATATGAATTTTTTTAGGTTTTGATAAAAAGATTTTACTTTTTGTTTTCTCATTACAAAAAGAATGTAGAAAGTACATTTATTTGGATTAATACTAATTTTTTTTTTACTAAAAACGAAAAAAAATTATAAAAAAATTTAATCCAATCACAAACTTAAAGTGAAAATAAATAAAAAGCCGATCACGATTGGCCACGCTATTAACTAAATAAGAGTTGCAACGTGTCTTGGATGACATCATTGCTCTTTCGATAAAAAAAAATAAGTGTCTTAGATGGCATCATTGCTCTTTCGATAAAAATAATAATAAGAAAAATGTTAATTATTGTCCAATGAGCGATGGATAAGGGGTATAATGTACATAGATATTTGTGTAAAATATATTAATATATATAAAAGTGGTAGACCCTACCTCCAAAAGTGTATTAATATTGAATTTTTTTTTTGTATTTATTACCTTATTAACCATCATTTAATGTGCGGTGGTTAGCATGACCAAAATAATAATATGAATAAATAAAGGGGCTTTCGGCAAAAAGTCCAAAAAAATAAGTTTTAACGCGAAAGGTTTACGAACAAAATTTTTAACGCGCGAGATCCAATCGCCTACAATATAAATAAATTTAACACAAACAGATAAATTTATATGTAATGCGTACATATAAATTTATCTGTCTTACATATAAATTTATCTGTCGTTATTTTCTAGTATTGACAAATATTAGACAGATAAATTTATCTATTAAGTCAAATAAACACAAGTAACAGATAAATTTATCTGTTCATTTCTAACATTAATTAATGCTAGACAGATAAATTTATCTGTTTAGTGAAACAAACATAATTTGACAGATAAAATTATATGTCTGTTTATTTATACAAGGCAGATAAATTTATCTCTGTGTTTTAAACGTGTTTTGAAAAGATACAGTATTCTTCATACAGATAAATTTATCTATTTTCTTATTTATGTAAGACATATAAATTTATTTGTGTGCTCTATACGTGTTTTGAAAAGGCATAGTATTCTTTATACAGATAAATTTATTTGTATATTTATTTATAAAAGACAAATAAATTTATCTGTATATTTTAAAAATTATATAGATAAATTTATATATTCAATAGTCAATTGGATCTTGCGCATTAAAATTAGACCTCACGTATTAAATTTTTTTATAATAAATAAAAAAAAAATTAACGCTATTTTTAAATTTTAAAACTATTTTTTCACTAAATAAATGACGCCGTAAAAAAGTAAACTTTCGAATTCCCGGGCACGAGTTTCCATAGTTGCCTTTTTACTCAAAAACAGCTCTACTTTTGGTTACCAACTCGGATAGGTGCCTTTTGATTCCTCATTCCTGTTGCAAAGACTAAAGTGAATGACTAGAGTCCTCTTTCTCTCTCTCTCTCCACACGATCCTAGGGCTTGTCTCTGACTTCTCAGCTACAATAGTCTTCTTCTATGCAGACACAGTGGTAAGCGCAATGGAGGCTATAAAGAAACAAGCAAGCAAACTCATGGAACAAGTTGCCAAGCAACAGCAGGTAGCTTCTTCTTCTTTTTCTTTTCCTTTTTCTTTTTCAATTTCACTTCCCGTTCGGTTTGAATCATTTCATTTGTGACAAACATGACTTCCTTGCATGCTTTTGCTGTAATTCTTTGGTGTTCAGTTTTTGTTGTTTTTCTTTTTCTTTTCTGTTTTTTCCCCCCCGACTCCGTGGCTCAGTGGGGATCCTTTCATTGGAGTGGCGCGATTGGATAATTATGTTTAAATTGTACGCGTGTATATGCGTGTTAATACGATGTTGGCCAAATTTTGATTAACTTCTTAATGAACTCAGATTGACAAATTGCCAATTTACATTCTTAATCCATTTTGAAATGATAACTTCATCCTAACCTTGGCTGTAACAAGGGGGTGAAGTTAACCCCAAGGGATTGGCCTAGTGGTTAAGACTTGGGATTTGAGAGTTTGCTCCTTCCTGAGTCTGAGTTTGAGTTTGCTTCCTCCTAGGTTTTAAGTTCTAAACTTCACCTAGTCCATACGAGGCTTTGCCTTGGCTTTAACTGGGCTTCTCGTTAGTGGATGGTGGGACTGGTCCTCTAGGGATTCATTGAGGTGCACCCAAATTGGCCTTGGCACCATGAAATATAAAAAAGGGGGGGGGGGGGGGGGGGGGGGGTTG